>WBMY01009460.1:391827-477730 GCA_013397315.1 Donacobius atricapilla
GCAGCGGGCTCGGGGGAGCCGGCGGCAGGGAGCCCGGGCCCGGGCAGCTGAGTAAGTGACCCTGGGGCGGCGGGCAGCCGCCGGTGGGAGCAGGGGGCTGGGCGGGGGCGGCTCTCGGTGTCGCTGCGCGGCCGGGAGCGGCGTTTGGCATCGCTCCTTGTTCCAGTCGTTCCTTGCTCTCTCTAACCTGCGCGGGACTGGGGGAGGCTGTAGGAGCGAGGCAGCCGGGGGCTGAGGGGTTGGGCTGCCGGAACCGGTGTCACCCTGGTCCTACAGGCGTAGTTTGCTTGAGCTTCGGTATTCCCTTGAACGTCACGGGTGTTTGTCAGATGTGGAAGAAATAATTTTCAGCAGCGTCTTTAGTGCTCACTGCCAAGAGATAAGTCGTACGGTGCTAGGAGAAAGAGTGGGGTGTTAAGCCGTAAGTGCCACATTTAAAGTCTAAAATCTGTCAGAAATGGGGTATAAGGAGCCAGGGTGTTACTTCAGCTGGTGCATCTAAAGATAGGTCTGAGTTTCACAGGTCTTGCACAACTAATACAATGCTTCCTATAATTAACGCTACCATGTTTACCTAGTGTCTGTAATCTTTGCCTAGCCAAGGAGATGGGGAACAGTAAATATACTGAGTTGGTATACGTTCAGGGAGCAAAAAGAATGCTGATGTTGGGACAGCTGTCACATAGCTGTCCTTAAAAGCCTTTGAGTTTTAAAAGTAGCACACATGGCTTACAATCAAATCACTTGTGTGTTTTGTCAGTGTTGCTGTCAAGACACTCAGGGTTCTACAAAGGAGGTGGCCTGTGGAAGTGGCTTTGGGAAAGAGAAGCTGACCGGCCACCTAACTTTTGAGGACTTAATGAACTCGTGGGAAGGTTTTGAAAGGAATTGTGGGTAGCAGACAGGTGAAAGACTTAATTATGTGTTTACCAAGATACCTAAAGGCATTTTGTGAATAGTCCTATATTTTCGTTTAAGAGTTTCTGATGTTGCAAAGACATGAAGTTACACTTAAAGTCTGGAGATAACTAGTAGCATCTGGATGGCTGGAATAATAAAGACATCTGAACTTCAACTTGTTAATGCATTTCAAGATCTTTTAAAAAATGTATGGCTTTTAAAAAAATTCCTGCTGTGTTGTTTATGTTCTGCTTGTCTTGTTTAGGAATAATTAGAATTTTATAATTCTGTTTGTCCAACGGAGAGCTTCAGTGTGGTCTTCTCCATGATACAATTAATGAATGTTGGAAAAAACTTGTGCTTCAGGATTTTGAACTGATATAAATTTCTGTTTCATCCCCAAGCTGCTTCCTCGGGGATTACAGTCAATCTGATTGATTAAATATTCTCTTTTTTTTGTTAACATAATAAGTTGTTTCCAGTTATTGATACTGCACATACTCCAGATTAAGAAAAACAGCAGCCTGCGTAGCTGTGTTGTTGTGCACGCAAAAACAAAAATGACCTCTTGCAGTCATAGACCAATGTACACTTATGTAAGAACATCTTAATAATTATTTTGCTGACCTGCTAATTGATAGATGCCTGTGGGATGTCCCTATTAAAAAAAGCAGAGAGGGGGCCAGAGCAGTGGGGAGAGAGAAAAAGGGGGACTAACACTTAGTTTGGACAAGTTTAATTATACTGAAGTGCTCAAATTAAATATCATGCTACGCCTTATGCTAAAGGTGTGTCTTGAAATCTGACATTTACAATAGGTTAGTCCTTTTCAAAGGATTTTTTTGTCTCAACAGTGATTCAAAAGGCACTTAACATTAAGTGACATTGAAAGGTGACAGATGCAGAACAATGAAAAAATATTTTTATATAGTTTAAGTAGCTTTTTTAACTTAGTGCTATCAGACTTCCTTGCAGTCTGGAGTCTAGCATTGAGCTAGCAATTGTGACAATGCTGTTCAGACTGGTTCTGATTGAACAAGAAATGATAGTCTCATGCCTCTGCAGTTATGTCATTTTCCAAATACTAAAAAGTAGATTGCAGAAGACTGATGGGCTGAAAAATCATGGTCTTTGGAAGGGTTCCTTCACTTTTTTTCCCAAGCATCTGCTAATATGTCATTTAGGTAGGTGACTGAGCTATAGTTCAGATCCAAGAATTAAGTCTGAACAGTTTCCTAAGTTAGTCAAAATGTCCAGTTCTTTTAAGAGATCCAGTTTGTTGTACCTGCCTTTATAAGAGAGTTGTGCATGTACCTTCTCTTGTTTTAACATGCCCAAAGGTTATTTGAGAATAAACTACTAGTTTTCTTAATAGAAACTATGGATGTAGAAAGTAGTGCAGGTTGGCATGATTGCCATTTCAAGGTCATGTGAATTTTATGCTTCTGTGAAAAAACAGTCATAACATCATTAAAAATATGTATTTCTATTGATTTCTGAAGTCAGAATTTCTTCTCAGTGCCTGCTTTGTACCTGCTCTTCCCAGCCCCCAAGTTAAATTAATTTCTCTGGCTTTATTCTGAGTTTTTTCATAATTGGAGTGAATGCAGAAGAAGTATGACTGGCAATTCTTATTGAATGTGAAGTATGTTTGGAATGCTGCCTGAGGATTTCCACTGAGCAATAGAAAGCTTTCTTACTTTATGTGCTGTACAGAATGGGAGAATTTCAGGACGAGTGTTCATTGCCTAAAAGGACTCTGAGAAGTGCTAGTCTAAACTCTGAGTGCATGCTGGAATTTATTTTGGTGTGGTTCTATTTCTCCTCTTGGTCTTCAAAGACTGTTACAAAAAGATTTTGTTGAAGTGTCATCGGATTTAAACAACCAGCATCATGTGGTCAGTGGGTGACTTAGAAGCTGTTTTGTCTTTGAACCATGCTTTCAGAGTGCTTGGTTGCAACAGCAAATGACAGTCAGATGACTGGGATTTCTTACTACTTTGCAAAAACATGCTTCCTTTTTCCAGCAGCAGCAATATCACATCTACAAACTGAGATTAAAATATATTGCAATGAAAAATGTGGAAATATGTCTAGCAACTTTGCTTTTCTAGTTTGAAGCAAATTCATGCTGTGGAGGAGGTAACACTATTCCTTTAGGTGCCCAGCACCTGTGTACAGTCATCATTCATGTCCTGTATCTCAGCTAGATGTTCCCAAACTTTGGAGAGCTTCTTCCATTGGTTTCAACAGCAGTAGCTTTATGTCTTCTAGAGCATTTTGTTACCACTTTTCTAATGCTACTCATGTGACCAGTATGGTTTGGAAGCCCCTCCTTCTTACTGTATTCCAGGTCTTTTGAAAAGCTTTAGTCAGCACCTACACATTAAATATAAATTTTTGTCCCTATCGTTTTTGCATTAGAAGGTACAGTCCAAGTTGAGACACTCAAAATTTAGAAATAAAGCTGTGGCTCAAATGTCTCATCTGTGTTCCTGAGTCACAAATGTGTTTATTATACACAAGACTACAATTCAAACTTTTACACAGTGGGTAAAGAAAACTTCTTTTTAATGTGATTGATATGATGCCCTTTGGTTGCTCTGTTTCATGAATACCCTTTCCTGAAGGAATGCAGCTTATACTGGTAGGACTAGTGTTAGTCTTAAAATTTGCTATTTATTTTTTTCTTTATTGCTACAGAAGTGCAACATTCCGAAAATTTGAAATAGTTTTAATGGAAATCATAAGGGGTTTGAGCACTTATGTTACATTTGTGGTTTTCAGGAGATAATTTTTTTTTAGTTATTGCCATAATAACATTGTTTATAACTTTCTGGGGGTTTGATTCCAGTTATATTAAACTAATCCATGAGCACAAAGATATGAAGTATTGCTGCTCCTTCGTAATAAGTTCCTGGCTTTTTTAATGGTTTGGGGTGTTTTTCCTTTGGGGGTTTTTGGTGGGGGGCTGGTGTGGAATATTGTAATGCATTGCTCCTTTTGCTTGTAGCCTTTGAAATTCAGATGGATTGTACTGGAAAAAGCCAAGTGGAAGAGTATACAGATTCTAGCTTCGTGAGAAGAGGGTGTCTTGGTAACAGCTCTTCTCAATCCTGGATCACAAACATTGTAATTTTGTGTGGGGCTTTGCCATGACCAGTGTTTCAACAGATTTTTGTTCTGAATGAGTATATAGCAGAACGGGACTACTTCCAAACAGTTCATTATACCTCAGCTTAAATAGGAGTCTCAATAAGATGGGAAATTGAGAATGTGGCAAATAATTTTTGTTCTAATGACTACTTGCTAGGTGTTTTGGTGTTGTCAGTTCGAGTCTTTGGCTTGTTACTTTATGAAAGCAAGCAAAAATGCCTAGTCCTGTTGGCTGTATCTGCAGATAATGGGAGGTAGACTGGCAACTTGTGAGCAAGAGTGGTTTTACTACCTGATTTGGAATATGTGCTCCCCTGAGAAAAAACAGGATGGAAAGGTGCAGATAAAGAGCTAATCAAAGCTGCTGGTAATCAACAGGTGGGAAAGGCTGATTGTTGTCACTTTTAATGAAATACAGAAAACATTTGAAAGAGTTGAGGTTTGTATGAAATGCTGAAAGAAAAGGAGGCAGAGTTGGCTTCAAACCTGCCAGAAAAGAGCAATGCCTGAAGGAAACCTGAGAGGCTTGGTAGTGCTCTGAGGTTTGGCTTTACTTATAGAGAAGCCAGGTGGTCTTTTCCTGTTATGACTGCTTTAAATGCACTCTGTTTTACTGACACTGGTGTTTCTGACAGGTTTTCAGTAACATGCACTCTGTAGCTTACAAGCTGCTTGTGTTAAGGCTTTTGCAACTGTTGGACTTGTCAAATGACTAAAACTAGGTCTGCTGGAAGCTGTCCCTGATGGATGAGTCTAAGCTTTAGCTGGTGTCTGTGTTGGGCTGATTTGGGATGTAATGGTAGATTGTTCAGGAGACTGGTTAGTCCCCGTAAGTCTGTAACTACACCAAGAAGTAACAAGATAAGGTAGCATGATAAGCATGACAGTTATGGACAAAGGAGGAGTCGAAGCCTCTATTACTAGGCAGGTAAATATCAAGTTATCCGCTGAGTAGCATGTGACTATGATGACTATTTGTATTTTCCGTTGTCATAACTTAATGCACGTTGTGGTTCTTTGAGGATCCTCAGAGCTATGAGATGGGGAATTTAATTGCTTTTGGCCTGACCTCTGTTCCTGTACCAGAGTTCCTTTTACTTTTTGATGTTGGGGAAAGTATATGTGAACCTCTCTATATAGGCACTGTAGCTAGTTCAGCTATGTGTGAGTTTAACCATCCTGTGGCTGAAAGAAAACATGCTGGATGTGTGCTGAAGCAGCACACTGTCCTTCTGATGGTTTTGCTGTTAGGAAAAAAAGAGATTGTTTTTTGGGTTTTGGGTAAGCGGAAAGAAGAAAATTAGAATGTTGAGCTAGAGCTTTGCATTTCAGAACCAACCATTGGCAACTTTTCTAAGTTCTCCCATATGTAATTTCAATTCTGTGTAAGTTATATCAAATTTCCTGTAGCTTTTCTTCCCTCTGAGAATTATCTTTTTCTTAACAGAAGATGTGACTCATAAACTGTCCACCTGAGAGAATGCTTGCTGAAAATTTTTCAGGAGTTTCACTACCTGATAAAAAAGGTTTGTCTAGTATTTGCAAGCAAGTTATTATCAAGTAGATATTGATATCAGCTATGTTGGAAGCTGATCTGTGGGCAGTCCATCTCTGCTAATTGAAAATTCGTAAATACTGGATTTGTATGGTCTACAAACAGAATTAATGAAAATATGGGAAAAAAAATCTTTTTCGGTGTGTGCTTACACTTCTCAACTAAGCTAAGATTTTTTACAAAATCACAATTAGGTAACTTATATCTATGGAGCTCTCTAAAATACAGCATGAGGAGTCTTTTTTTAATGAAAAGGTGTGGGAAGACAGAGATAGTGCTAAAGGCAATCTTGCCTCTGATGTGTTGCAGCTGTGTTAATTACCAAAGAGTGGGAACAGCCTTGCCCTCACAGCTATGGGTGTGATAAAAGAGTGAGTTAGCTGGTAGGGGCTTACTGGGAGTTTGCTGTCTGTGCTGGGAGGAGGAAGGGATAGGAGGTTGTGTGAGGGACAGAAAGGGTAAGATGTTGTGCTAAGGACAGGAAGGAGCAAGCTGGAACCGCAGAAGGAAGAGAGAGGAAGGAGAGAAAGAGCCTGAGCTGTGTGGAGCTGCCCATGGGAGGCTACATAGAAAAGGTATGAAAGGCTTCTAGATAACAAGCTGCTGATGCTTGAAACCTCCTGAAGTTTTATTGAAGCACTCTGAGTGTTGTGGCTGTCTCTACAATGACAAAAAGGTATGTCCTGAAACCTTACACTGCTGGATTCAAACTGATGGCTCCTGTCTTTAAGGTGTTACTTGTATTTGGCTTTCTAGTGTATTGTAAAGTTGCAGGTTGGAGAAACTGAGTTAAAATCTCCTCTAGCACAGGCTAAAACATTGAGGAATTTAGTAAAAGTTTTAGGCCTTATATATATTTTTTATTCTGTGAATGCCTGAGACATGCTACTAAGTATATTGAGAGTGTTGGACAAATAGTTTTAAAAGCTGTCGATTTTTTTTTTTTTTTTAAGACCAAGTTGAAAAAGCTTTTGAGAAATAGTGAACTCTTTCTTTCAGTGCACTGCAGGGTAGAGGCAATTTTTTTCCTCCCTTCCTGCAATATAACTCTGCACGATAGTGATGCAGCTGATTACTTTGTTGTTGAATTGAAGGAAATACTGTTACGTAAAAAGTCACAGAATAAGAATTTCATATTTATATAACAAGTACTTTTTCATCTTCTTTGATGCTAGAGGAGAGAGAAAGCTATGAGCTGTTTTGTCATTTGAAAAAACTTTTGGAGTAAGAGAAACCATGGCAAAAATCATCTCAGAAACACAGTATGGCTGAGGTGGGAAGGGAACTCTAGTGATCATCTGGTCCAACCTCCTGCTCAAGCAGAACTACTGTGGCCTGCAGCTGGTTTCCCATGACCAGATGGCATTTCATGTAGCTCCAGGGATAGAGACTCCACCACCCCTCTGGGTAATCTGTGCCAGTGCTCAGTCACCCTTACACTTAGAAGCATTTCCTGATGTTCCAAAGGAACCTCCTGTGTTTCAGTTTGTGCCCACTGTCTGTGGTCTGTCACAGGTCACCACTGAGTAGAGCCTGGCCCTGTCCTCTTTGTGCCCTCTCTTCGATTATTTATACACATCATGAGACTCCCCTGAGCCTTCTCTCCAGGCAGAACAGCTTCATCTCTCTCAGCCTTTTCTTATAGGAGAAATGTTTTGGTCTCCAGTCGCTAGTTATTTTTTGTTAATTGTCTAGAAACCACATGGACACAAGTTAAGTTTTAATTGGAAAATTTACTACTGTCCTAAGATAAATGTAGAAAGTGGGCAAATGAGAACTTACTGAAATTTAAATATGAAAAAACTGAGCCAGTACAGTGCTTGAGAATAAAGATAGATATTATCCATATACTTTAAGTAGTCCTTCAGCAAGGCCAACCATTTAAGGACTAAATTGATACAATTTTGCCTGATGTTAGTGTTTAACAGAAAGCTGGTTTACTGTGACAAATGGAAAAATCCTTGTGGTGCAAGTTTATGGATACATTTTGGACAATGCAGTCCTCCAGCATCAAGCATATGGAGTTTATGAGATGCTGGTGATGATTTCTGCTAAAGCCAGCTGGGGTCATGAGCTGGAAGAAGAACCTCCATGCCATGCTATGCCCTTAGCTGTTCTGTTTTGGGAAGGTCTGCTTGCTCAAGAGCCCTGCAGCTTGAGCTATTCTTTGCACATCTGTAGGGTGGGGTCAGGCTGGGTTTGATGCTTTTCCTAAGGTCACACACCTCTGGACCTCAGTGTTCACCGCAGCAGCATCCAAACGGGTTTGTGCAAGGCTAGCTTAATTCTTTCAGACTCAACTAATTTGGATGCTGCCTGAGCGTGTCTATGCAGTAAGCTTCTCTCTAAAAGCAGCCTGGTTTTGGTCTACCTCTCCAGGAGATCAGCCCTGGTGCATCTGTATCATAACCCAGTTCCGTGAGCATGTTATTTCTGTGCTAGGGTGCACAATCGTATCTATTTTCTACTTGTAATTTCATCTTTCTGATGAGCTTCTGCAATGTGCCTGTCATAGGAGTGAGAGTAATACATTTGTATTGCGATGTGTCTGCAAAATATTTGTTTTACATATCTGGTGGCTGGGGTTTTTGTTGTTGTGGTTAGTGGGATTTTGTTGGGTTTTGGGGTTTTTTTTTCTGTTCTTGGCCACCAAGCATAGGTTTATTTTCTCTAACCAGCTTTAGGGCTTTACCCTCATGCTTCCCATGAATTTTTATAGCTTGTTGTTAATATGGAGTAGGTAAGTGTCTTGGTCATCTGTTTTCAATCTGGTTTGGATTGCCTGTCATGGGCTAGTACTGAATGTCTGTTCTAGGTAATTGGTAAGTAGATTGTTCTGGCAACCTGGAAGTTAATTTTGTTCTAGTAGCTTTACATAACTAAGCTTTCTTTTCAATTGCTGAGAGTCTGAAGTCTTCTTTTCAGAACATACCAACGAAGAGGCACTAAAGTTGCAAAGCAAGGTTGGTAGATCAGGTGTTTACAGTTTAGTGCCTGATGAAATAAATTAATTTAAGGCTTTTTGTTCCATCCGCAAGTTACCATAGCAATGTGGAATATGGTGATCTGGTAAAATTTACGAGTTCAAGTTGGTTTAAAAAATTGTTATGTAAGTCTGTTTCTACTGTAAAGGTTGTATGCTAGATCACATGTCTGCTGCAGTGGATCAAGTTCACTTTGCTGAAAGATCCAGCCACTAGTAAGCTTGGAACAAGTTGAAACATAGCAGAAATTTTAAATGCAGCAGACTTTTAAAACTTTTCAAAGTAATATTGCTCCAGAGATGTCTTATGAAATGTGGTACGGTTAAAATAAATTTGCAGGTTTATTTATGGGGAATTAAGTAGTTTAATTAATTTATTCATATGGATTGCACAACATAACTATTTCAGTTGCTATGCAAGGTAGTCACAAATACAAGCTGTGAATTGATGATCACCTATTACAGAGTTAGTGATGCCTGATTGTTTGTTTTAATGTAGAGAGGACTTCATTAAAACTCATTGGGTTTTTACGGTATCACACATGCTGTCTCTCTCTCACAGTTTGGTTTATTCACATATGCTTGTGTGTGATTCAGTACCAATACAGGGCTTAAACATGTACAAAGAAGTACAGGAGCAAATTTATTCATTTTCCAAATTAACCTCCATCCCCTGTTTCCTTGGCTTCTGCTATTTTGTGCCTGTGATACTGTGCAGGATAGCTGAAAATACCAGTTATTCAAGGATGTATTTTTTCAGACCTGTTGCTCTAGAGAAGAGCAGACAATCTGCTGCATGACCCTACTGGCTAGTTTACTCTAGGTCTGGAATGTTTAAGGTAGGTAAAATACCTCACTTGCAGACTTTTTTTACTGCCAGCAGAAATAGACCTAAAATGTGTATTTATACATTAGCATTTCCTTTGGTCTGAATTTCAGTAGTTCTTTAATTGTATCTGTAGCACAGAGAAGAAAGGAAAAAAGTGTCAGACGTGAGTAATTTTCATAAAAGCTTCTCAGTTCGGGTCTGTTATCAGAGTACTCGCTAGTTTGCCTGTATCTTTGCATTTAAAAATTAGGTTGGGCATCCTAAAAGTAAAGATAAACTATAAAATATGGGTACCGTTGTCCTTCGCAGGTGTCTGTGACATTTTTTTTCAAACTTTGATTTGCAGACACCTTAAAGTTTTGGCTTTGATCTCTTCATGACATAATTTTCTTTTGGACAGAGAATTTTCCATCAGAGGTTCCTCCATGCAAGAAGGGGTTTATGTGTATATTGAGACGGGGGACAGCTTAACTCATAGGAATAACACAGCTCATCAGGAAAAACTTGTGTGTGTTTTCTAAAGTTACATGGAACTACGTGGTTATTTTAAAGCTTGTCTTAGTAATAATCCATGGCTTGTTGGTCGAAAAACATTGGGGGCTTTTATAGCTTCTCACTTTTCAGAGATCTGAAAGAGTATCTCAGAGTAAGTTGGGTTTTTTCCCATATACAGAAGTAATGGCATGCTTTTCTGACATTTATAATTCCCAACAACTTTCTTTGTATGATAGTTCATAATTTTTGGTGTCTAATTTATGGCTGTGTGTTGGGGTGTAGCATATTTGTTGGTTGAATTATCCTGTTTTGTTTTGGTTTTTAATTCATAATAAAATCAAACCGTAGCAATTTCCTATTTTAATAGTTGTGTTCTACAAAACAGATTTTCAGTGCCCAGTTCAAGAATGAAATGCAACTTATTTCTATTGCTGCAGAGAATTGTATTCTGGAGTCGTATCGGGTTTTTTCTTACCTAGAAGTAGCCGTCAAGATGATGATGCTAAGGAATAATTTTTGATAGCCTCAGTCATTCACTTATGTAACTTTGAACGTCTGGTTTTATTCAGGATAAGCTAGAAGGCATTAACCTGAGATGGCTTCCAAGTGGGGTTGTATCTGACACTGAACTGGCAGGCCTTGTTTAATGTTTGTCCCTAGTGAAATCCAATGTAGTGAAAATTTAACTTGGTGAACAGAGTGTATTATTATCCAATAAAGTTATTACTGGTGGATTAAGTTGTTTGTAGGATAATTCTAACACTAATGTTAAAACGTTTTAACTTTGTCTAAAGTAAAAGACAAAATAAATAAAAATTTTGTGCTTCTGGAAGCAGAACTGTGCTTGGATGAATATTCAGAGTTCTTGATATAAATCTTTGTAGTACCCAATAGCATGAACAATATTCTTAACAGTTTTTTCCAAACCTGTGGCATGTTGTGTGTTCCTGCTTGATAATGCTACAGTAAATGACAAATACAATTGTATTAAGCAATTAGGTAGAATGTATTCAAAGTGTGTTCTTTTTCTTGATTTGGGATTTTTTTTTTCAATGCAAAGTCATGGCATTTTTTCCTTCTCCAAATAGTGATGTGTGAGGGTGGATGTTGGAGTCCACCTGATGGCCCTGAAATAACGTTATAAGTTAATTATAAGTTATTATCCAGACCTTTACTATCTCAAAAAAATCTGCAAAGGTTGTATCTCCCTGTGATATGTGTGAGCTTTCTGCCTACAGCTGTTTCATCCTCCATATAACCATATCATTCATGTAAAGCCTGACATAAACTGGGAAATGTGTTGTCCTAGAATGTGCAATATCCAGTGGGAAGCTGCTCTGATCATGACTGGGAAGGATTCACTTTTAGTTCCATTTGTATGCTAATCAAAACCTGACTTCCAGTAGTCAGTTACTTCTCCAATCAGTTTAAAATGTGGTCAGCCAGCTATTTCACTCAGCAGTTTAAAATATGGCAATAGTCTCATTTCAAGGTTACAGGTATTCTTCAGTGCAAGTGAACATTTAGTTAGCAAAATGAATCTGTCATGTACAAGCATAGTATCATTTCTTCTCTTTGTATTTCAGGGAAAAATTGTGCATTTCTGGGTCTTCATATGTTCCGTTTGATTAATTGTTAGTACATAATGACATGATTTCCTGTGATCTTAGAGGAAATATGACAACTGGGCTGCTTTATCAACTAGTAATTTTTAAAATCTGTTTGGATGTTTGCAAAGTAAATTCAAATAGCGTCTAAAACATTAATTTTTAAAATATTTTTTCTTGAGCCTTCCTATCAATAAGTAATGCCACTTAATTTGTCTATGCTTTTAGCTGATTTACAGTGTCATGCACATGTAAATACTATTTAATGAGATTTTATAGAAGACTGCAACTTATTTCTGCTTAATGCGCATACTATGACAATATGGCTAACATGAAAATATGACTAATATGACCCTCTTGATATCCTTTGGGTAAACTGTTAAAAAAAAATCTCTTTTTATCATCAGAGGGAATGAAACATAACTTTTTTCATATTATATATGTCAGTGGAGGGGGATGTATCACTTGGAGATTTCCTTACATTTTTCTACTTTGGTAGTTATGCTCAACTTTCAGGGAGAGCTGAATATATGCCATGGGAACACAAGCTGTCAGCAGAAATCTGCATGTCATCTGGTGCCAGTTCTGGGAATAAGAGAAGAATTAAAATTCCTTTCCTCTGGAATGAAGCAATATTTTTAAAGACTGTACAAGTTAATAAGCGAAATGTGATGTTGAACCTGATTTTTAACTTCAAAAATGACATTAAATGCATTGCATTTTTTTAACAAATGGATTAAAAATCTTTTTATCTTTGAGTATATGGCTGTTGACATTCTGATCTTGCTCGTCCTTTTCCAGTGGTAAAGGTAAGAGTAAAGAACTGTGCACAGGCTCTCATTTTATTATCCCAGTATGTCTCCTGGCATTTCTCTGGCATGAATTATGAAAACCCTAAGCCTATTTCACTGCTTCTCTGTGCACTGTGGCACTTTCTTGTTCCATATTGAGGTGATCCGTATTCTGCAGTTGTTTATACTTGCTTGTCAAAATTGTTCTTGTTACTTTGCTTTTACTGTTCCTGGAACATGAAGCTGACAGCAATTATTTTGCCAGTATTCACTAGGAAAGCTTTTAGGAAAAAGGAATTGCTAATTATAAGGTGTTTTAATTCAGAGAAAGAAGCTAAAATCCATGCACAGGAGGCTGTTGATAAGAATGCACATACCAAGGCAACAAAAAGGCTTCCTGCTGCTGTGGCAGATTTGGTTTCTTTCTGGGAAAGAAGCAGATTTCAGCCAAAGTGTACCTCTCCTTTTCGTTGGTTTCTCCACAAGAAGCTGCTTTGATATTCTTTGCCAAATCACTTGAGACTAAAACTTTTATTTTTATTTTAAAAATTAAGGATATTTGTTCTTCTAAAAAATTGATTTTTTTTTCCCCCCTTTCAGTTCAGAAAATAGTTGTCTTTTCAGAATGCTGTAGTTGAAATGCTTCCATTCAGTGTCCTGGCGTACAACTCTTTGTACTTCAGACAAATGATGATGTTTCACATTCCTCAGGTGAGCTGTGTGACTGAGCACAGCCCTTCCCTTTGATTCCTTCCCTTCAAACAGCCCTGCCCATTTTCCTAACAAATGAGGCTGTTGTGCTGCCAGCAGGGACGTACCTTTTACACCCCCTTGATCCTTTGCAGAGCAAGCATATCCCTTATGGAAATGTAAAATATGAGGTTATAAGATGTTATTCCATGATTTTCTAGACAACGGCATTAATTTTAGGAGTTAAGCCTCTGCTGGTGACTGCCTACAGAGACGGTGGCGAGTAGTGAGGCCACAGAGGCAGTTGCCCAGGGTGACATTTTACGTGGGTGAGGTGATGGCGCTGGCCTGCTGCTCCTCCCTGTGGGCGCTGTTCAGCAGTGACTCAAATGATGATGACACATCTTGCGTTCAGGGGTGTGCTGATGGGCGTGGACTTCTGTAATGGCAAGGAGGATCAACATTACTGGCAGAGTGAAATAATGGTGGCAGGGAACAGGCCATGAGGCTGGTGTGCCTTAGCAGAGCCTCCTTGGTTTCGTCAGTCTGAACCTAGCTGTTTATGCGTCTTCATGGGGTCGGCCTGTATGAAGAGGAAGCCAGCCAGGCGTTTGCTTTTATTATGAACACTGTAATGATAAAACAGTCTAAATAGCGAATGTACAAGTTCCAGCCCTGTAAATTGCTGCTGTGTATGTAGGGCTGGTGCATAAGGCAGTTTCTGGGTGTTGAAATGGTAAATCCCCTTGGTGTTGCTTGTTCGTGTACGACCACTAAGGTTGTAGAACTGACTGATAGTGTGAGTTGTTGGATTCACAGCTGCTGGTATGATCTTAAACAGCTTCTGTTGGCTAAATCCTGACAAAGATTGTGATTATCCCCTGCTTTTTTACAGACATCTGGGTTTTGGTGGTTTGAGGTTTATCAAGAAGTTTTTGGCTTTGACAGATAAGCTTGTGGTTTATGCCTGCGTTTTTTTTTATCAGTTTTCAGAGGACAACCTTGGCCTCTGAAGTGTGCCACTAGTCATATAAAGAAAACGTTGTGTTGCTTCCGGCTTTGCGTGCTTCAATAATTGTGATGTGGTTGACTTAAGTTGAAAATTTGAGCATTGTTTCTCTGATGTTACATCGCTTCTGTTCACAGATCGTTTGAAAAATTGATCTGTTAATATGGCAAGACTGCAGGAGGGAACAAATTTATTTCTGCATTTGTCACAGCAATGCTGTATGCAAGACTTGGTTACTTCTCTTCAACATGAGCTTTTCATTGAGATCTCTATTTGAATGTTGTCTTGAACTTGATTTCAAAAAATTATCTTGTAGCTCCCAATGAAATAAGGTGGAGCAATATCTACTCAGCACAGTGCTGGGTGTTTTGAAAAGTCAGTTCTAAAGACTCTCATACTGTGCATGAATTAGTGTTTACTTTTGAACTTAATCTCTTCAAATGTGATTCCCACTGGTTTATTTTCACAACAGTCCATTTTCCAAAGATGCTGTAAAAAGAAGAGTTTGTACTGTGTTGCTAAGCTATGTAGAACAGCCTACAGAGAAGTACTAAATCAGACTAATGTCTGAAAATGTTGCAGAGGATAAGACTGGAACATGAATATGAGCAATAATGTTTGAAACTAATGACTGAGTAGAGATTCACTGAGGAGCAACTGCCTGTTTCATTGTTTGGATAAGAAAGCATTGTGACCGGAAAAACCCTTTGATAGATATTAACTGTATAGTGTCATATACTTTATGTTAATGGAACAGACAAGGTTTTCAGGCAAGTCTTGATGTTGTGGAACTCAGCTAGAGTTGGTAACTTTAGTGTCTCTGTATCTTTTAAGTGTAAATGCTTTAATCAGTCTTAATTCAGGTGTTCTTATTTGAGTGCAGTGCTAGTCTGTATGTAGGGAGGATGTTACAAGACCTTACAGTACAACCTAGACACAAATATAAAAAGAAAGACGTTAATAGAATTTTGTTTGTTTTTCTTTTTTTACATAATGCAGAATGGGAGTAGAGGTTAAATACTTAATGATGTTAGTCATGACAGAGTTTGACTGACAAATGATGAAATTGCTTCTATTTCCACTGACAGATAAGAGTTTTTTTGACAGCTCTGTGGAGTTTGTTCTTTGTTAATATGACAACAGTTCTAATGTAGTTAAAATTATTTCTGAAGTGCTACATAGAAATTAATTTCAAAAGAAGAGGAAGGATACTAAGGTACTTAATATAATTTCTGCATGTTCAATTGTGCTAGGAACCTGTTCAGTTTGAGTTCTGTTACCAAGGAATTTGTGTATTTTTATAATAAAAAGGTGAATATCTGCTTCAACAGACTTATCAAAATTGTATTTTAGTTGATGGTTTTTTCTTTGCCAGTCCCATGAAATGAAAAATGTCAAGATCAGATCCAAACCTTATGCTGGTTACTGAATTTCTTGGGGTTTTTTCTTCTTAAATTAACAATTTAATTGTAGAGTGTGAATATTATACCTGTAGTAGCATGAGCTGTGCTTGCTTTGCTTTTGTTAGATACTGTGTTCCTTTAAAAAATGTTAGTTAACTGGGTATGTACTAAAGTTAAAAGCTAGATCAGGAGGGATGCAAAAAAGTATTTGGTCACATTGACATGCCTTGAAATACTAAAAATGGGAAAAGGAGGTGGAGTATTTGAGGCAGTTACATGTTTCTGTTAAATGGGAAATGCTTGAAACTTGTCACACAACAATTTGGTTTCTTTTACATTACCGCCTGTGTGTCCAAGCCGAAGTCCCTGGCCCTTGTGGAAAAGGAGAAGTGCCGCAATGAGCTGTTCCTCATCCACTATGGGCAGACTAGAAATGCCATCTTCTAGGGAGAGACAAAATCTCTTACAATCAGTTCAATGAACTTGCTGTAGTGCTCCATTATTGGTTCAATTTTACTGATGTACTCTTTACTTACAGACCTTCAGAAAAATGCAGTAAACTAGAACATGTAACCTCCAATTTATAGTTTCTGAAATGATATGCTATTTTGACTTTCTCTATAAAAGACAGGCAGCTCTTCAGGATTCTTTCTGACTTTTTTTTTTTTTTTCTTTCCTACCCCTTAAGATCGTGCTGGAAGCATCAGTACTCTTGATTCTTTAGATTTTGCAAGATACTCTGATGATGGCAATAGAGAAACAGATGAAAGAGTAGCAGGTAAGTGTTCTATATGTTTTAGGAACCATGGAACGTTAATTTTACTGTTTAATTTGTTGTTTCTAGCGTAAGTATATTTAAATTAACAATTCTGAAGGTGACAGGATTTCGCTGAGGTGGTTTTACTAGTTACTTGATGATAGCATCATGCATTAGACACTTCTGCTGTAATTACTGTAAATATTCAGGCAGGTGTATCTATGTATGATTCCAGATGTCACCAGTGCAGAAACACGCTGTATACTTGAAAATTGTGCCCAGCCATTGACGCTAGAACCATATCCTGATATTGCCTACTGGCTACTGCTGTTAAGCTGAAACATACACTAAATTACTCTACATAGTGATCTGTGCCTACTACATGGGTGAGAGCTTTCTGACGTAAAGATCTGTTGCAAGTCATCTCTTAAACGTAGCTTTCATTGAGATCAAATAAGCACTTCCAAACCCAGAGCAAATTTGGGATTTACTCAGTTCCATAAATCTTACTTGCTACTAATCTTAATTGTAGTGCTTTTCTCTCCTCTTTAATTCTTTGATTGTATAAGATGGGTTTAAATAAGGCTTTTTTTGCCTTTTGTTCGAAGCCTTTTGCACTTTTAATTTCAGGATCTATTATATCACCGAAGGCAGAACCTTCTCTTATATTTGAAATTACTTCAGTAACCATTTTTGCATGTGAGCAGTGTTTCTCTCTGTCCAGGTTTTTTTCCAAGTTTATGTATTAAGTTATTCACAACTTCCACAAAGAAACCCATAAAAGCCCTCTAGAAATGGCTACAGAGCTCTGCTTCTTGTCAGTTAGTACTGTACAGTAGCCTGAGCTCATGGAAGCTGTCCGTGCTGTGACTTCTGCTCACATGGTTAAGCTTTATGAAACGTGAGGTGATGCAAGCTGCCATGTCTCTCTTCCACCCTATTGTCTCTACTCTGAACCACCAAGCAAAAAAAGGCTGATGAAACATAGTTCTCTAAAGGATGTTCATTCTGAAATTTCATCTCTGTGTCAGTCTGAAATGGTGGGAAAAATCTCATTTTTCTTACCCAGCCAGTGTTGCTGAGTTAAAGGACTGAATTAAATTCACAAATACAAAGGAAATCCAGGTATTTTGGCATTCTGGTCTAGAACTATAGGAACTTACTGTTCTTCAATTTATATGGAAACTTCTGGATTCTTATTACTATCTACCTACTCTCTTTTTCAATATACATAGTCCTTTTCAATGAGGCAGTAGTCATCAATAGAAAACTAATCTTCTAAACAAATTGTGTTTAAGGAACCCAAGCATTTGTGAATTGTGTCCTAGAACGCAAGGAAGAAACAAGTAAAGTCCCAATACTGTATTTATTTTCATTATCTTAGTAGATTTTTCTGGGTCTCCTCAGTATTTCTTGGCAATAGTGTTACTGAGAGAGCTAGTTTGAGTTTTGCTTGGAGCTGTCCTTAGAATTGGATTAGAGATACTTTTAGAAAATAGAGACCAGTCAGAATTGACATCCCGTAGAAACAGTGATTGTCTGATAAAACATTAGTAACAAAATACTGATTACTTCCAGTATGAAATTCATATAGGCTAAAATTAAGTATTAAGTTTAAGTAAATAGTAAAATTGATCAGTATTTTTGATAATTACTATATAGAGATGACTGCTGTCATATGTAATTCCTGAGGAAATTGTATGTCAGGATATTTACAGTTCTCTTTTCCTTTAGAGATGTTTTTCAAAGAGTTCTTAAAAAGTAACATAAGAACTTGAATAAAGTATGACTGGATATTATTTCTGGATGTTTTTAAAGACTTTGAGTTTTCAAAAATATTCTGTTTCCACTTAAAATTCTGGTTCAGTCATAATTGCTTAAAATAGTTGGCCACAATCCTGTTGAAAGCCATCTTCCCGATCAAAAACTGATATGTATTTATTTTGCACATTAAAAAATTATATCAACAGAGGTTTCAAAATTTTGCAAGTCCATTTCCTTCTTTAAACAAACTCTGGCTTATAACTTCTGCTTTTGAAGTTGTTCTTAGCTGCAAATTCACTTTGAAACCTAACTGGAGGTCTATCTTGCTTATTTCTTCTAAAATTCTTTCTTTTCAGTTAAGAGCTTTGATGCTTAGGAGATTAAAATTCTAATCTGCTGTGAAAGCTTGGGGCCATGATCTAATAGTCGTATTTTTCTTTTGATAATTCTGAAGATGAGGTTTGAGTAGTTTCTCTTTGTAAAATGCCTTTCTCGTGCTGCTATCTTTGTTTTTTACTGTTCGGACAGAACACATGATTTCCATATCAGTTGCCTGTCATATCAAATGAAAGATAGGAAATAAATGCACGTCAGTCACTAAATGAAACTGGTAAACAGGTTCCAAGTCAGAAGGACTTTAAAACTGAAGTTATAACATACCCACTTTGCAAATACTTTTGTATCTTGGCAATGTTAGAAAGCCCCAAAACAAAAAATGTGTTCATATATCATCATCCAAAGCCACCATATTCCATTTGCCCATTGTGAGTAGTGATAGACTTAGATGCCATGTTTTTTTTGTTTTAACAGGCAAAAAATTCCTGGAAATAACTGTATCGACTTTTGTTTCAAATTGATTTCGGTATTTAAAAACTACTAGCTCACTTCATTCCATCTGGTATTAGAATCAAAATTTGGCCTAGAGGCAAACATGTTTTGAAGAGTTGGTGTGATCTTTTCACTTGAGAAATCTGATAGAAGGTAGCAAAGTGAGTTCCTTCTGTAATATTATCATCAGCTTGACTGAAAAGATGCAAGTCACAGAAGCCATTCAGGATGTGAATAAGTATGACAAAACTAACTGCAATATAGAAAATATAATTTTTTTTCTTTATCTTCCTGACCTTAATGAAAATGAGAGTTATGTAACTGCTTGGATAATACATTTGTAATCCACTGTGAGATTAAAAAAAACCAAAATGCATCCTCACAGCTTGTAGTTTACTAGATGGAAACTTATTCTCTAAGACTGGTAAGTTTTGAATCCAAAGTCTTGCATTAAATGCTTGAAGTAATTGCTGCTAGAATAAATTCGGTACTGAAGGATTTGTTAGGGGTCGTAGACCTCCTCCAAATACTCATAATTTCCATAAAGCAGCTAGAGAATGGAAGAACTGCTCCCTTCCTGTGTAATAAGGATACGCCTAACTTGAAGTCCCATAGGATTTGCTTTAAATAGGTTGCCTGACATTCAGTCTAAGGAACTGAATCTTCTGCCACATCTTAAATTTGCCATAGTCTAAACCCCCTACCTTGCATAATTCAAAATGTTTATTATTGCTAACCTGACTTTGACATCAACTGTTCTGAGAATCTAATTTTAAAAACACATGCTGTGTTTTCAAATATGATCAAATTAATTCTTAAAATCAAACTCCATTTCAATCATATGTATTCTCAGATTTCCCTGTATTTGCATTGATTTCAAGCTGGTCTGTGTGTCTCTGATTAGCAGAATAAGATTTGAAAGGAAGAGAAGTTCAAAAAACTCTTGTTTATTTTTGAGAATTTCATTTATCTAGACTTAGGTTCACAGTTTCTGCTCTTTACGGAGCCTTTTTTTTGTGTTTCTTAGTAGGCACTATTAAATAGTGCACACCAAAATCAGAGGACAATCATTTAAAAACACAAACAAAACTAACAATCAGAACACAAAAGGCAACTGTAGTACAAAAATCTCTTGCCAACATTGCATGTGCATTTTGTTCATCCTGAAAGCAGATCTGGTTTTGTCTTCCCATTACCTGTCTTAAGCCTTGTGAAGGAGTTGTAAGCCTCTTTAAATTTCCTCCCAGGTTGAAGGTCTCCAGGGGTTGAACCTGAAGACAAGTCTGCTGTAGTTCAGGTCTTCTCTGTAGGTCCCGTCTCATTAACTTCAAAGCACTAATGAGGCTACTGAGTCAAGTGTTGGCCTCTCACTATTAAAATGACAAATTCTGTTACTTGCTTGTGAACCCTCCTGCTAGTCTGAATTTTTGTAGTGTGGTAGTCATCTCTTGTGCTGAAGTATGGCTTTCTGCTTTGGGGCGATTTGTGATACGTGCTCCAGTGTGTTTCACGTTACAAGGCTGCTTTTTTTCTTAATAGTTCCATCAGGAAAGTGGGAGCTGGGAAACCTCAGGTCCTGAAGTATATTTGGGACAGTGGCTTCATTGCTTGCTACTGTCAGAGAATTTAAATTTCTTCTTACTGATTCAAAATGTATATACAGATTCATCAAATGTGATGGAGATATTATGCATGTTTTAGAGAGCTTGATTTAGGATATCTGGCTCTCTCCACTTACTTGGCAAGGAAGAAGGACTCAAAATGGGAGTTAAGGAGCAATAAGGCTGATAACAGTATGAAAGTGAGGAAAGCTGGGTAAGCACAGGGACCCTTGATACTTCAGAGAACTACTTTTAAAAGAATGCCATATAGTGCCTTCACAACATAAAACTGCCCTTCTACCATTATCTGAAGTACTGAGTACTTCATAGTATATAGTATTCAAAAATCTGACAAGGTATTCTAAATACAGAATATAAAATTCAAATATAATTGGAAATACTACTGCTTATACAACACAAGTGCTGGATGATTTTAGAAGTACTGTTTATTCCCTCAACTTTTTGGTCTTGGCTGAACAAGACTGCTGTTCATGTACATCTCAATTAGTTCAATCCTAAATTGTAGGTGGTTCTTTGTAGGGAACTTCTCAATCTATGATCCAATAATTTAGGAACTCATTAACAAATGTGAGTCAATAGAATAAGATCCTTGAGAAAGCCTAATTTTGAAATTTCAAAACTCAGCAGACAAACTACTCATTCTTGTTACGCACTTCTCTTTTAAAGTGTATTAGATTAGATGCATGAAAACTGAAACATTTAAAAATGGCTGATCTGAAAACCTTGGTCCAATGCATCATTGCTTGCTTGAAAGATTCACAAAGTTAGGCTTTGTAACTTTTTTCAGGATGGTCAATGTAGTAATTAGAAATTTTTAATAAAGAAAATGTAGATGAGCCACTGAAATTTGGGTAGTTCTCTGTCGTAAGGCAAACTAAATTATTTAGAAATGCCCTTTCCTTGTAGGAAGATTGCCCATCCTCAAGGCTCTAAATTTCTGTTCTTTGCATTCCTGGTGTAAAGGAGTATCAGATTCTTTCCTTTCTTAGGCTCTCTGCCGCAAAACTTCTGTGCATTTTTCTTAAGGAGTGTCAGCTCCTTCACCAGGTGCTGGGAGTTCTACATGTTATCAGCCCAGTCAAGTGTGAAGTTGAACTTCAGCTTGGCTTTCTCAATGCTTCTGAAGGCATAACTTCAGCTTTGTAACAAGAAAGGCATCAGGTCTTTTGTATTAAAAGTCAATAGTTCATAATGGTTACAAATAAAGGGGTTAAAAGGTTGCCTTTTTATTTAAGAGAATGTTATAGACTCGACAAATAGAGATCACTACTGTTGATTTCATTGGTAGACATGTTGAATTAAAAATCATTACATGTTTTGGCAGAAGATCACATTTCAGTATAACTTTAGGAACTTTTAATCACAATTTAACATTTGACTGAAGTTAATGTTATAGCTATTTACATGTATGATTGTATAAACACCTACAAACTACTTCAAATAAGAGCTTCATTTGTGACTGACTTGAAAGCATCAAGGTTTGTATGATGGCAATTATCATGGTGCTCTTAGTAAGATTACATGAGGTACAACTGTAACAATGCTGTGTTGTGGTAGGATTATGTGGCTGTTGTGACATGCTACCAAGTGACAGCTTCTCAAATATACTGTGTCTAGAATCTTCTACTATGTAACAGAAACATGCAGCAGAGTAATCTACTTTTAAGGTTGAATGGGTAAAGTCCTAATGACTTGTGAGAATTTTCAGCATCGTCACAGTTCACTAAAAATCAATTCTTGCCGTCTGACATGGGTTTGTCTGACATGAGTTTTTTGGCTTTCTATGCCTTCAGACATGTCTAATTCCTATTTTCCTTAATTGGATTCCTGAGTTTTTATAGTTTGCATTGTTTTTTCTAACTTTTTTTATTATTTATATCATCCTAGTGCAGGGCACTCCTGATCTGCAACTGTTCTGGTCTTGGAAAATATTTTATAAGAGTAAAATGTTAATATGTAGTCATTTCCATAAGAAAAATTATTTAATTTGAATTCTTTAAAATAACCAAAAAGTAACAAATTAGTATCTTACAACTGTGAATAAGTAACTCAAATGCAAGGAAGTGCTAAAATTAGGTATTTACTTTATCATGAGAGCGTTTTCTGACTTTGTTGCATAGAAGTATTTGCAGATCAGCCTTGCTGAATACTAGAGAGATTTTACATATTTTATTCATTGTATCCTCAGTTGCGCTTTTGTATTGCTGTAGTAAAATTCTGTGCATCAAACAAGTTACTTTCATGTAGCAAATGTGGTGTACTGTAGTAACTCCTTTAGTTTTTATGCAGAACCGCAAACTGAGTGAATCTTTTTTCCATGAGTGCTAATTAGCAAGAGTCTTAGTAACAGATGCTCAAAAGAGAAACCAGTTTTATTTGCAGGCTTCAGTAACATTTCCTAGCAGTGAGGGCCAATACAGTGTTTCTGCTGTGCATTGTGTTCTGTGTAAATATTTCAAAATGCCATGTTAAATTGTTTCCAGGCAGTGATTGAAGATCTCATTGAAACTTCCTTGTTAAAAGGCATTATAACATTTTTCATTTTGTATGGGAATAAAGTAGACATGAAACTATTCTAAACAGGTCATCTAACACTTGAGCATGGTCGGTGTTCTGTGCTCATCTCTCCTAGTAGAGACCTTCCTTTGGGTAACTATATTTCAGGGTGGTTAGATTACTCTGAGAATTAGTGAAATGCATGTATTTATCTGATAATCTCTTAAATAGGTTTCCCTAGATGTTCTACCTGTAAATGGCTATTAAAAGAACATTTGCTGTATGTTTTCCAAAGGTCCAGGGAGGTTAAAATTTAAAGCCACCGTATACATATGACCTCAGCACCAAAACACGTGAAATCCCAGTGCACCCAAATCACCACTGGCCCTTTTTGGAGGAAACATTAGAACGTAAGAAACAAGTAACAGTGACTAGGGGAGTGGAAAGATGAATTAAGACAGAGTGAAGAGCTAGAATTTAGTAATTTTGAATTTAAAACTGGCTCTAGGTCTTTGAAAATCAATGTAAAATTTCAAGAATAGTGGTGCAAAGACTTTCTTTCTTTCAATTTTTTTTAATAGGTATCACAGAAGAGCTGCATTTTTTGGTGTTTTTAGTCTTGTGCATCTCTCGTCATTTGATTTGTGAGCTGAATTGAAAATCCTGGTTGACTGTAGGACATTCCTAAAACTCCACTATTTTTAAATAGAAATTTAAAATTACATTTTTCTTTTTAGTAAGATAAAGTACACTTCAAGATCTCCCATTTAAACTACTAAAGCTTTGGTGTATGATTTTATTTTCCAAGAAAAGTCTGTGGTTTCAATGGGACTGTACATTCACTTCATGGTTTAAGCTTTGCTATGTGGAGACAGTTTCCTCTGCTACCATGATTTATTTGCTTCATTTAGATCTGTGTTCTTATTGCCCACGTATTCCTCTTGCCCCAGAAAACCAAAACATTTGAACAGCATCAGCTCCCAAATATTTTCCCAAAACCTCACAGCGAGTCCTTGTCAGACAGCTTGAAATTTTGACTTAGCTCACCTAAGGCCAGTGAAACTATGGAAAATGTTCACCAGTTTGCTTTCAGACCAACTCTGCTGCATGTGTTCATAAGTTCCATAAAGATTGCATGCTTTATGTTTAATACAAACGGTATCTTTTTTTTCACACCCATCCTTGCTTTTTATATTTTATTTTTGTTTCCCTTGCCTTGGTTGGATGCCTGTGTGTGTTTAATCCAAATCCCTGTCCAGTCCTGGAGTTTGAACTACGGAAAGCCAAGGAGACCATACAGGCCCTTCGAGCCAACCTGACTCAGGCTGCAGGTGGTGTACATAAACCTTTTCTTAAGTCTCTTCTTTAAACAATGTAGAAGTAGCTGAGCTCATCCTATGTGAGAGAGTAAAATCTAGTTACTTCTTTTTTCCTCCCCAGAAAATGAAGTTCCTTTGCAGGAACGAAAAAATTATAAATCAAGTCCTGAAATTCAGGTAGGTGGCTGGTGATAAATGAACTTTGCATGGATTTTAGTATGAACATGCTTCCATAGTTGGAAGGGAGATAAACCAAAGATCTAGTGTATTTTCTTTTTTTTTTTTTTTTCCAGGAGCCAATCAGACCTCTTGAAAAAAGAGCTCTAAACTTCCTAGTTAATGAGTTTTTATTGAAGAATAGTTACAAGCTTACATCAATAACGTTTTCAGATGAAAATCATGATCAGGTAAAGTTTGCTTGTGGGTTTGTTTGGGGCTTTTTACATACCTGCTTTCCATATTCTGATCTTGTCATAAGCTCAAGTGAACCTAAGTGATTTTTCCTGTGCGTGCACTTTGCTTCATATATATGAGTACTCTAAAAGTTAAATACATTAGTTAGCATTTTCATATATAAACTGTGGTTTGAAAACACAGCAGTTTGAGCAGTAGTTTCCCGAAATTTGTAGGAAGGAGACAGAGTGCTTGCTTTCTTTAAAGGAAGCAAAACAAGAAGTGAAATATTGTGAGTTGGATATTTCTTTGTGTTCTGGTATGACACACATTCAGTTAAACTCAAGGATCTGGTTCTCAAACGTTATCTTTTCCTTAGATCCCACTCAGCTGACTTGTGCGGGATATACAATTTACTCATTGCTTGTCTCCTGGGCATGTGTGTGTGAGTGTACATAATCACCTGTGGCATTGAGTACAGTATTGAAGAAGCTCTTGGTAATAAGGTGTTATCCTAGATCTTCCCTAACATAGCTGTGCTTTGATGCATTTCTCTTAAGATGATTGGTTTTATGTCTCTGTTGGCTTACATTTGATGGGAAGAATATCTTGGGAAGAATGTTTGGAAGGTTCTGATTACATTCTGACTGTTTCTGCGTAGACAAAACACCCAGTAACATCAACACCCAGTTATGTATTCATCACAAAACTGGAATATTACCAGAAGAATTAAATATAGAATTTCATCCAGTTTTGTCTGTAACTGGTCCTCGTATAGTTTTCCTACATTTCATATCCTAATCTGTAAAGCAAATATGTTGTTCAGTAGAGTTTCTGAATCATCTTGCACTGAATATTTGCGCTTAACATCCAAATACTTGAGAATACAGTCCCCAAAAGAGAAAAGATGAATAATTTATCCTATTTGTGTTCTCAACTGAGAATGTTTTGTGTTATGAGGCAATTAGCAAAAAAAAAAAAGCAAAATTATTAATTCTAAAAGATAAATATAGACATACTGCCATTAACGTACAGTAGGCACATTATTTTCTACAATATTCACATAATTCTTTGAGAAAATAATCTTGTCTTCAAATAAATGTATATGACCAGACTTTGGTAAAAATACAGTGAAGACTGGGAGCCATAGGAAAAAAGTTTAAACCAATACTTTTATTTAATGTCATTAAAGAGAGACCATCACAACTCCTGTGTAAAAGTGCACAAACTTTTTTGTAGTTTGGAATGGAATTCCAACAGACATGGAATATTTTTGTACTAATGGATGTACTAATAAGATGTACATGAGAAAAGGAAGAACATCGTGATGGTTTGAGACAGAGGGCCCCTGTATTGTTTGCACCTCACTATCAGTCATCTACAGAACTGTTTGAGCTGTACTGGACATCAGGAGGAATTTCTTCATGGAAATGTTAAACATTGGAACGGGCTGCCCAGAGACATGGTGGAGTCGCTGTCCCTGGAGGTGCTCAAGAAATGACTGGACGTGGCACTTAATGCTCTTGTCTTGTTTACATGGCAAGGATCAGTCAAATGTTGGACTCAATGATCTCAGAGGTCTTTTCCAACCAACATGATTCTGTGATACTGTGACTGGCAACCTCAGGGAAATTACACCTGCACTGGTGAATGAAATGGGAACAAAGCCAATATTTCTGCCTTGTATCAACTGTACTGGCTTTTGCAAGAATTTGAGCAATGTTATTTCTGATTCTCAAAAGTGTTCATATCTCAGCAAAAAGAAAGTAACCTTTGTGGTTTGGAAGGAACTCTTTCTAGTATGTTACCTAGAGCTGCCTTTACAGTGAAACTGCTTTGGTTCACGAAGTGGATCCTTCCTCTACTATTGTTTCTTGCTGAGTTAAACTTCTATCTGATTTACTACAATGCAATCTTGATGTGATTATTTTGCTGTGTCATCACCTGTGGTCAAATGAGGAAGAGAAATGAAAATAAAAGGAAGTATATTGTATGCTTTAGTTTCTTTTATTCTTTTAAAGGATTTTGAGCTTTGGGATGATGTAGGATTGAACATTCCAAAACCTCCTGACCTGTTACAACTCTACCGTGACTTTGGAAACCATCATGTTACTGCAAGAGATGTGGTGGATGCGTCAGTTGGTGTAGAAGATGATGAGTTAGAGGCTGATACTCCTATACTTGGGACCGTCCCTGTGTTTGAAACTACCCCACAGTCAATAGAAGTAAGACTGAACAGAAGAAATGTTACAGCTGTTCAATGTACCACTTAACTTTATTGTACTAAATTCTTTGTTTCTGTCTTGTGTTTAGCAATGTTTAATAGTGCAAAAATTAGAAGATCAAATTAGTGTGTTAAACAGTGAGAAATGGTCTTTGATGGAACAAATCCAAAGACTTGAAAGGTATGTACTTATCAATCTACTTGACACTTGATAAATGTTGGATAACTCTTCAAAGTTTTTCTAATACATATATGAAACCATAACTTAAATATAGTTAGAGAACTAGTTATAGTATAGGGAATTCTTCAGGGTAGTATTTGATTTAGAAAAAGTAAGGGACTTCAGACTGTTTCCCTATTATTACCTTTATAATTTAATTTTGTAACCAATTTTGTTCTTTCAATGTAACTTCTTTATTTCTTTGAGAACAATTGCTTCTGATCTGCTTTATGTAGGTTTTTTTCTTCAATTACCTTTATGTCACTCCTTAGTGTGTACAGCTTGCAAACTCTATCAGAAAGATGCTTGTTTTAACATCTGATGTCAACACAGTTTTTCTTTCTGAAGAGCGAGACTAATAAACATGGCAGTATCTTTAATAACAGCAAAAAAACCCCTATAGAGTTTGGTCAAAACGTACCGTTCTGTAAGCCATAAGATATCATTCCTCATAAGAGGTGTACTAATGCAGTGTGTGGGAAAGTGCATAAATTTTAAGTGGCTTTATTGACTTGCATAGTTACCATTTCAAAGCCAGATAAGATAGTACATCTTGATTCACCACTGTAGTATTTTATGTTTTGCATCCTAGATAGAGTTCTGTCTTGTGACAATTTGTGTCTCAGTGCTCAGATTTCAGCCAGAAGGAGATAAAACTGTTGTTACTGGCTTGTTTCATTGATTCACTCACTCAGAGTGCAGTGTTTTTCCTGCCACTAATTATTTACTAAAGTGCTCGATGAAACTAGGGATTTTTCGAACAGTTTGTATGATGCAAGTTATTTCTGTTATAGGAATTCTTTAAATTCATGAATTGAAGAGGGACCTCTTAAATATGTTGAGCTCTTCAGTATGTTGTCTTTATATCTGTGCTGGAGTGGTGTGATTTGAACAGCATGTGCATGAAAGCTACAAAAATATTTCATATTTCGCTCTTTCAGTGAAATAGATCTTCTCAAGAATGAAAACTTTGCTGTGTCAACGGTTTATGGTGTAGCTGCCCATCCTTCTTTAAAACAAGTGCCTCTTGCAGTCTCAGAGGACAATGGACGGTACTTGGATATCAAGAGCTCTGAGAATGACAATAAACATGGAAACATTGAGGAAACAAGCCTTGCTTTATCAGCTGAAGTGGATTCAAGGACTTCTAAAGATGATATGCTAATTTCTGTACCCTCTAAAGAGACAGAGAAACTGTCCTCGTGTGCTCCATCATCTAAAGCTGCAGTCCACTTTGATAAACCTAATAGGTTAGTGATAAGTTGTAAACTTCATGCTATAATTCAAAGTTCTTGTAAAGTGAAGACACTTTTCTAACAGTGAAATTTTGTCAAATGAATATATATTATTTGTGTTTTGAAGGCAGATAAGACTTAACATACCTCTAGGGTACAGTGCTGCTATTTTTATGTTGTTCCTAATCTCTATAGGAAAAAGTACATATGATAAACCTACAGTTCTAGTAGTAAGTTTCAAAATTTTTTTCCCTTTGTACTTGTTTGTAAACCAGCTCTATTTGTTGCAACAAAAAGATAGGTAAAATCAGAGTACTGAATGGGAAGATGAGAGTTCTGTTCTCTTTTAAGTTTTAATTTCATAATTCTCTTCTTGAAGAGTTGTTGGAAAAAAAAATATTGTTTCTGCGTAGATGTTTATAACTCTCCTAGAGAGCAGGACTATTTTTCATTTACTTCTTTTGTAATTATCAGGAAGGTGTCTAATGGCATACTGCTTTTTTGAGTTTTGATTTTAGGGCCAGCCTTTACTGGGTAGCTCTGATTCTTTTAACCCTATTTAAAATACGGTATTCATGTTGTGTTATTGACGGAGGCTGAATTTGTGCTTATAAGTGTTCTTGAGAAAGACCTTTCAACCTGTACAAGTGTTTTTTATAGTGAAGAGGGGAAGTGGCTTGTTCATTAAGTGATAAATAAACCACTCTAAGTCATCAGGAGTAACACGGACCACAAATATAATGAGGGTACGTACAACTTGTAATTGTTACCCCTGTGGACAAAGAGATGCAAGCAGCTCACCTTATGATCTTACTATTGCTGATCTAGGGAAGCAGGCAGCCACCCTGCTTTGTCTTTTGACAGTTCCCCTAGCAAGCTTTTGCTGGTGTTGATACTGTGATTTGTTTCTAGAATTATCTTTCCATCTGAAACTACCAAACAGAAATCTGTGTGACATTCTGTGCAGATGGAAAAATAAATGCAAGATTTTAGTGAGGGGCAGAAAAGGAACACCCAAAAGGAGGAGTTGCTAACCCTGCTGGTAATTACCTTATCTTGCAAACCCTAACAATCCTGCTTTTTCTGGATTTTCTGCACTTCTTGCACTAACTTCTAGGGTCAGGGCTAATTTTTCAATGATGTCTTGACTTTTAGTATTGGACAGGAGGAAAGGCAATATATACGGAATTTAATACTTTGGACTCTAATAACAAATTTCTTTTCTCTTTGACTATACTAGTGCTTAACAGCTTAGATTTTTCTGGAAAATGGTCAGTGGTTTGGTTTAAGCTTTCCAATTTTTTTTCTTTTGAAGTTTCTTTCATATCCTAGCTGAAAATCCAGACTATGTAGTAATCAAAACTTAGAGCTGTTGTACATTGTTTGCCATATACTTGTCTACCTACTTTCATTTGGTGTGTTGCAAGTTTCTTTTTGCTTAGATTAGTGGTGAGTGCTGGGTGGCATTAAGTGCATGACTATTAGATTGGCAGTTTGGGGATAGTGAGAGTCTATATCAAAATAGGATTAAATCACTTAGTGAGGAATGAACTGTGTATTTCCGGTGGAATTTATGACAGAGTCTAGAAGAGCAACATCTGTTCTGCTGCTTATAGCTGTTTTAACTATAACTGCACAGATTTATTTGAAAAGTAGTTCAATGAAGCCGTGAATCCCCTTTGAGTTAAATTTACAAGTCCCCTCAGATGCAGTTCACTGCAGCAATAAGTAATGCATGTGTAATATGTAGCTATTTCTGTACTCCACTTTGGGCTTAATATGTCAGCAAAGGGTCAAAGGAAAGCGTATTTGACACAGTGTTTTATAGACCAGTATCGAGTACTAAATTTTCTTCTGGATTATGCTCCAGGTTTGTAATAATGCAGTAATTTTTTTCACTAAGAAAATTGATTACTTGTTAAATGATCTGTGGGAGAAGCAGCAGTATGGAAAATGCTGGATATTAATGGATTTTAATCCAGGGTTATTTGTAGAAGACAATTATGATTATTTATGCAGAATGTACTAAGAAGGGTTAAAAACTATATCCTAAAAGGCAAGTGCATTACTACTGTATCTATGGAGTGTTTTCTTGGCATAAATCTTGCCCAGATGGGAAGAAAGAAGAGGAAGTGAGCCTGCTTTGTGTGACTGCACTCAGAGCAGCTGTGTGTGCATGCTGGCAAATGAGGACATGGCCATCATTGGAAAACTGCCTCAGCTAACAGATTGCAGTGCAAAGCACTAGCAGTGGTTTAAATAGACTGCACCACATGTGTTTATTCAACTAATTTAAGATGTGTGATAATTTGCACCAAATACAAGGTGTATTCTGTATATAGCAGTCCTGGCTTTTTGGGTGAATTGACTCTTTTGTCCCAGAGAAATATTAAATACAATAGTAGTGCTTGAGCTTTTTATTCATTTTACTTTCTTATATTTGGATGTCATCACTACTGGTATCTGTTGGCCCTTGAAGAGACTTGCACTGACTTGTGTGCAAGAGGCCTTGGTCTTTTATCGATTTCATCCAGCGTAGCCATCAGGGATTTTGTTAGACTCATTAAGGAGAAACTTTTTGGACTCCAAGTATAGCCAGCAGTTGTAACAGAATCTATGCTGCCTGGAGCTTGCTGATATTTAACCCACAGGAAAATTCAGTAGCATATTGTCATACTTACTTTTTATTCTTTGCCAAGTGAAAATTGAACTTTTCCCTTATGTAGGATTTTAATTAGGCTTTCAAGTGGGAAAGGATCTGATTTTCTGTAGAATGAATGCCAAGTTGAAGGATAGCCTAGGCAAAGGGCTGGCCAAGGCCTTGACTCTGTGTTAATGTTAAGCTGCTGCTTTGCAATGCTAGCTCATGTTCTCCCAGTGTAAAAAAACTCTACAGTCTTGAGTAGAGCCTGTAAACATGTCAGTCAAGAATATTTTACAGCATAAGGACTAACATACTGTGAAACAGAGGTCCTTTGCAGTAACTAGCTACCATTTAAGTAGTTCAGTAACTTTTTTAAAGTGAACCTTGGACAAAACGAAGCTGGATAGAATTAAAACAAGCTTCCTTCATTAGAATTCAATATGTACTTTAAAAATCCACACCATTAAGAAAAGACATGGTTTTTAAGTAATAAAAAAAAATTCTTATTTATCATTATTTTCTAAATAGTGAGATGAGGAAAACTGGTGTATTTATTGATATCCTCTTGGATTAGTTTAAGTAATTATAAATAGGAGCTTTGATTCTTTATGGGATTTTTCAGTTAGAAAAGGGGGAATGATGGTGTTTTTACTGTAAGAACTATTATTTTTCTGTCTATTAGATAAAATGTGCATAATTGTTTGTGTGTTGGGTTTTGTGCGCTCGTGTATTTTTGAGGGTTCAGAGGTGTTACCAGTTTCCACATAAGAAATAGGAGTTGCCTCTTCTCAGTGTCATTAGAGGACTCAAACAGCAGATGATGGTAATGGGTGAGATGCTTTCTGTGCGTGTTTTGGAAGACAAATGTTGTCTGTCTTCTTTAAACATAGTGGATGAAGCAGTGTTAGATTAGCATCCAAGTGCAGGCCTCAGATAAGGCAGAGGAAGTTGTCATTACTGGGAAAAACAGGGTGCTGCTGCTTGCCTGTTTAATGTGGTGGTCAGTAATTGTTTTCTGAGAACATTTCTGCCCATTTACCCTCTTCAGACAGGGCTGTTTTGAAGCTGTTATCAGGGTTTGATATGGATGCTAAGGCTTTGAGTGGCTTGGCTGTGTGGGCTGGTGCTGGTTGTGGCCATGAGGCAGTGCTTGTGCAGATGCACCCTGTAGGAGGGCTTAGACAGCAGTTTGATTTTGAGGTTCTGGCAGCATTTGTAATCCAAAGTTAGATCCCAAAGAGGCAGTTGAGCAAACTGTATTTAAGCCTGAAACTCATAACTTGACTGACTACTCAAATGCTTTTATGCAATTTGCAGAATCAGAGCATTAAGCAAAAATACTGTTTCATGTGATTTCTGTGCCCGCCCCACCCTGTTTGCATAATTGTATGCTTCTTCTTGTATTGCCTAAGCTTCCTTTTCTTCATACTTTAGTCCTATTTTTGTCTGTGCAGCAGTTTGAAAGATGTTATATTTTTTGGAACTAAAAGTAACTTCTTAATTAGGACACTCAGATTTTTTTCTTGCTACAAACTAAGCACTGTAAAAGATAATTTTAAGATTTCTGTAGTATGAATCACTTAAGCATGCTTTCTGGGTGTCATTTTACCTAGCTGATTAAACTGGAGTGAAAGGACTTGCTTTATCACCTTTCTGATTTATGCTCTCTTCGGTGATATTTCAGGAAATTGTCACCAGCTTTCCATCAAGCACTACTGTCTTTCTGTCGGATGTCAGCAGAGAGCCGTTTGGGATCAGAGGTATATTTCCAGTTGACATAAACTAAAAGATCCCATATTTTGCATGGCAGCAGTAGTTAAACAAGCAATAATTGCTTTGGAACAAGACACAGATGGAGAGCTGAATCTATGTGCATGAAAGTTAAGAAATAAAGATGTGCTTTCAGATTTTATGCTAAATATAAAACCTAGTGATAGAGGTGTAATTACTGGGAACTTTTGAGACTCTACAAGTGGGTTCATGCTTTTGAAATTACTGACACATCAAAAATTTACAGCTTAATGTGTGGGAGTAAATGAAACACTTTTCTGGTAAGTGATCAGCCTGCTGCAATTTTTATTATTCCTTTCAAATGGTATTTTTCTGTTCCTGCGCTTCTAAAAAAAGCAAACAAGCAACTTGGTTTTCTAGGTATCTCGGATTGCAGACAGTGAGAAAAGTGTCATGTTAATGTTGGGACGCTGCCTGCCTCATATTGTTCCTAATGTGCTGCTTGCAAAGCGAGAGGTGAGGAATCCTGAATTTTTACGTTTATTTTTATCACAATATTTTGTTCTTAATTTTGAAGATGTGGTGTCTAATTTCATCAAAGTCTGTTACTTGCAATCATGTTCTTACTTTTGTGCATGCATCTCTGCTGCTAGAAAATGATTTTACACCTCTGTCAGGTGAGTTCAGTAAACCTGCATGGTATCCTAATATGTCTGCCTCTGCTTAAGGCACCCATTAGCGTTCAGCAATGTTACTGTAGGTCCATCTGTTTGTGGTAGCACAAATGCTTTTGTTAGGGAAGACCATATCAATGTGCATTGTAAAGAACAGGGGCTATGAGTTCAAACATTGGTTTATTTGGTCTATCAATTTAAATAAGGAATAATGTTCAGGTTCTTTTGCAGCACTGTGTACTTCAACAAAATAGTTTTCAACAAACAAATTTTAATGTATTTTCTTGGAAGCTCCATGTATCAGCCAAGTACAGGTTCATCAAAACTACCCCTTCATAAGGAAATGAGCAATCTTGCTTATATGTTTTCCATAACTTTAAAATGAGAATGACTAAAAATTAGAAACATGTAATATGTATTTTGAATGTAACTGAAGGTGATGGTTTGCATAATCATTCATGCTCTATAGCATACAAAAGGAAGGAAAAAATGTGACTGGTTTTGTTTTGCTCTGTGTAAATATTGCACATTATCAAATATGTTAAAAGAAACCCCAAAAACTGAAGACATATCAAACAAAAATTCAGTGTCCTTATAGCTGACATTGAAGTAAAGGGTTTCAAGTAGCCTGTCTTGTTGAGCATGTTTTAGTCCTTTTTGATGGGACCTACAGTATAGTAGACTTAGTTGTGTGTTTTGCATAAACTCATTTTAAGGCTTTGAAAATTACCCAAGAAATTTGTACTGATCCTGTAATCTAAAATTTTAAATCTTACAAGAAATTATCGGCAGCTGACACAGTGAACTTGAGATATGTGCTGGGTTTTGAAAATTCATAAAAGGGTTTTTATTTTTGAGAGGGTGGGTGTGTTAACTGGGTGCTCTGGAAATGCTTCTGTCTTTCACAATAATTCTGTGAATATTCCTGGATCAGTGCTTAATTTCTGATTTTTTTAATTTATTCCTTTCCTTCCTTCTGCTTGGCAGGATGTGGTATTTTGCCTTCTTTTCACAGCTTTTAGCATAATCTGTGTAATGTATTGAATATTTTTGTGACCTTTTAGTCTGTTTCCTACTTAGGTTGTTTGACAGTGAAAGTTACATTTGATTACATGTATTTTTGCTTTAAATTATCTGTTTCAGTTTAATTGAAAAAGCAAGTGACAGTTGAGTAATTGGATTACATGGGGATGCTTAATGTTTCAAGAATTGAAACTTGCTTTAAAAATACCTTCTTTTAGTTACCTGCCCCCTTTTGCCATAGCTATTTTAATGCTCCTTCTGATGTAGTCATGGAACATGAAGGAAAAGTTGGGTAGACCACCTCTCAGTGTTTATCCTAATCAGATTATGAAAAGCTAATATAAGAACTAGCCTGTCTTCAGCAAGGTATAACTTTGAGTCTTGTCCAAGAACAACCTTATAATGAGACTTTTGCACAGAAAGGTGGTGTAAAAATATTCCTAAAGATTGCTAATTTGAGAAAGATGTGTGACAAGTTCAGATCACAATGCAAAGTGATTGCCAGTCTGTTCTGAAACTATAATGGTAATATTTAAGATCTTACACTATCAGTATGTTAGGTTGAGAGTTACACGTAATTTTTTATGACTCCCTGAAATGTCTTTGTTAAGAATCCGTCATGTTGAAATTGGTTGCAAAATCTTAAGCTGAAAATTACATGCTATGCATCTTCATTTTGGAGAAACTGAGTTTGCAGAAGTTGACAATCTCTCAGTAGTTGTTGTCCTTTAGCAGAGATTCAGCAACCAGTTTTCTTATGCATTTAAGCATCTTAAGGTTAGTAGCAGCTTGCCTGATCCAGTAGTAAGTGTTCTGGCAAATATTATAGTTGACATTTCTGAAATAATTTATTTTTGTGTATTGGTGCAGCTTTAATTGTTCTTCAGTGTCTGCAGTTCAGGTTCCAAAGGAGGGTAACAAAGAAGAAAAGACAAGATATTGAGTAGGGTGGCTGAGGGGATAATTTTAGTTGTTTCTAAAAAAAGAAGCTCAACTGTGTAAAATCAATAATGCATCATACAGGAAAATTGCCTCAAAGCAATTCATAGCCATCAAAATCATATAACAACATATAAACTTAATTTTGTTTTCATCTCAACCATCTAGATTATCTTAACTTCCTGAAAACACGTATGTCAATACTTAGGTTTGTATATGGATGCACTCACAAATAAAGGAGGTGTTGCAATCCAAGTAACAGTAAGTGGAATGACCAGTAACAGAATGCTCAAAACCAATTCTTAAAAAAAGAAGCCCATTGGTTGAGATGCAGTCTGTGATAATACTTCTTGCAAATGAGCAGCTCGGGTTCATAAAAATTGGTCTGCATTGGAATCTGCTTTCTCAATTGTCATTTTACCACTTAAAATACATTAATTATCAAAGAATTGCAGAAGTAAAATCAGTCACCTTCTATTTGTTAACAGATGTACCATAGAAAAATTCCTTTGGCTAAAATGTAATTAAGAAGTCTTAAAATTTTTGTAATAACTGATCAGCACAATACTCAATTTTCATGCTTTCTAAGATGTAAAAGTCAATGGTTTTTTTGTCAGGAAACAAGAGTGACCTTGTTTGGATGTGCAACTTCCATACTCTTCAGTGTATAGTCCTTTAACGGAGTTTGGCCCAGAGTAACCATTTTTCTTAATATCTTATTACTCTTGCTCTTATTCACCCCTTTTATTTTGTACATCTTTCATCTAGCCCATTATTCCAGTGTTAGTCTTTAGCTTTCTTTTGCGTTATGCAAACTTAGCTAAATCATGGTAGCAGTGGTCTACTCAATATACGCCACTAAGTAGTTATGCTAAGAAACTGTTATTTTATAGAGAGTTCAGCATGTTAAGAATAGAGTTCTGCTTTTATTTGTTTGTAAAGTTGAAGCAAAGATAATGTTAAATCTTCAGGCTCTGAATTGATGCTCTTCTTGACTCCACTAGATCTCCACTGTAGATTGAAAGTAATCACATTAATGTGCAGTAACTGCACATAAATACCACCAAGACACTTTAATTCTCTGGCATGTCTCTTTAAACACAGTAGAGTTTGAGTATCTTGCTATAAATTTTCATTTCAGTCTGATGTTTTAAAAACCTTAAAATATTTGCTTTGCTAAAGAAATGTGAAAGAAGACTGTCAGATCTTGGTAGTATACTTAATTGTTTGTTTCCAGGGGTTGTGTCAAGCAGATTTCATTCTAGTTGGATATGAATAATGGTACATAAACCTGAGTTGTTGAGCAAGAGAATTGTCAATATCTTCTAGATGATCACTTTAATTTCACTTTATAGGGGGGAGTAAAGAAATCTAAATGAACAATTACAATACTTTGTCACTCTGTGGAACTTAGATTGCGGTAGACTTCTGTAGATGATGTTTCTAAAAACTGGGTAGTAATGACACAGCATTTTTGCTGGTACTTTTCTGGTATACATGCAGTGTTGGTTTTGGCTTGCAGGACTGTTTTTGTTCGGGGGTGAGGGTGCTCCAGGAACATGAGATATAACCATTTGTTAAGTTCTTTAGTTCTCTTCTCCTCCGCGTGAGTGCAGTTTCCTTAGAGTAAAATAGCTCAGTCTCATAAAGTACCTTTTTCATCTCTAGTCCAAAATCCGATGTCTTTCAACACTTTGTCTACAAAGCTGACATAGTCCTTGGATGCAAGGAGTCGAATTTGATGCTACAAACTTTTGTATGTGTGTTTTCAAATAAACAGTAGATATAAAGTAGTACAAACTTCTTTCACACTCCACCCACACCCCACTATTGATTCTTATGTAAAAGCATCCTTTTGGGATCTCTGAGAGGCTTACTTTGGATCCTGGAATAATAGTCTCCTTCCATGAAAGGTAATTAGAGCTGTGATTTTAATATTAGTAAGATTAGTAGCACAAAGTTTTCAGTCATGCATTAATCCTATGGTTTAATATTTTTTTCATTTTAAAACTAAAAGCATGAATTTGGAGCTTCAAATACATTCTTGCCCAAGACAGTCCCTCTCAGTGGTTTATTGGTATCTACTGCTCTTTCAGTTGCAGACAACAAGATCATTTTATTTTATTTACTTGTTGTCAGAGGCTAAGTTACAGAATAATTTTAACCTAGCATTGGTTCACAATGTAAGTATTGACTATTAAAGATTAAAAGGCACACATTAACAAAATTGATCATGTCATCCTGGCTTATATATGTAATGAATACATTAGTATTTGGACTAATAAAAAATACTTATTTGAACCTACTGAAGTAACCAGTCTTAGCACTTAACACCTAGTTAAATTTATTCTTTGAGATAATTATTTTGCTTATGAACACTCCAACCAGAAGACAGTAATTAGTGAGAGCAGCTAAGATGTAGAAGATTTGTTGGAATGTTTAGCAAAACATTGTTATAATGATGAAAACAACATGGACAGAAAATTCCTTGTTACCTTCCAAGATACTCGCTATATGATGCACTTTAAAAAAAACCCGAAGTTTAGTATTTTGTTGTAACACTTTTAATATGTAGGAGGAAATGTCTGGCATATAGTTTAGGTGGTACTAATTGCTATTAAAAAGCCATGGTCTTTTGACCATAATGAAGAGGGAGCTACTCCGTATGTCCATGTAAGTGTTGCCTTGTTCTGGTTTAGTTAAACTGGGCAGAAACACCAACTCATGTAGTGGTTTCACATTCATCAAATCCTTTCTCCTAAATCTAGTGTAGTGGCTTGAGTGTCTCCACTCTTTTGTGGGATTTGACTTGGAGAAAATAAAAAGCACAACCGGCCTAAACTTGTAAGTTACACATATAGTTTATTTTTACACACTAAAGGAATGAAAAAAAAGGAAAAAAGAAAATGAAACTTCAAAACCTTTCTCATCCTTCCGCACACAGGTGTCACCCTCCCACAGCCAACACAGAGAGATAAAACCATGATCCTCAGTCAGTCTCGCTATTCAAACACAATCTTCCATCACTTTGGGAGAGGAGTCCCCTCCAGTGTCCCATGGAGACATTTGCTATAAGAAAAAAACAGTCTGGTGGCTCCCAGTGTCACAACTCTGCAGCCGCCCAGAATTTTGCAGATTGTGCCATCCCACTCATTAGCAGCCTTTCCCCTGGCTACTCATGGGTCTGTCAGCGTATTTAGGGTACCATTTAAGAATGCTTCTTTTACTTTACAACACAAATTCTCTTCTTCTATCTCTGAAATCGTCTCTATCTCAAGAGGCCGGCTTTTACCCTAGGAGCAAAGGGCCAAATCTGCGTCTCAAACAGCTGAGACCTCCTTTTATCCCAGGAGTGAGGGACTTACTCTTACAACATTCTCAGTTCAGTCCACCACCCTTGACTAGAACCAGCATTCCCCCAAACAGTGTCCCACAGTCTATCCCTCCATGGTTCACAGCCAGAGAAGCCCAGTTAAAGCTGTCCACTGCCTCAATTCCTTCTTCCAATAATCTTACTAGTTCTGTCACTGACTTTGCATCAGGCTGTCACTCTAAGTTTCAAATCATTCTGTCCTTTCCTCTCTCTCAGGAAAAAGTTGGAATTCCGAAAGTTTCGTCTTGCTAGAAAAGGGGTTAAATCTTGCCCAGGTGCTGTCTCTCTCACTCGGCTGGCTGGCGGCTCATGCTGTCAGCTTTTCAAGGCCGAGCTGCAGAGGGAGAGCCGAGGGTCGAGGCTCGGAGCAGCCAGGCAGTCAGAGATCATAAATACTTACCAATGCCTCCTGTCCACTCCTGGGTCTGATGGGCTGGGCTGAACCCATACTTGGGGCTGCTCCTGAGGACCCCTGGCCCCAGCCGGCTCAGGGCTAGGCTTTAGAAGCTCGCTAGATGTTAAGCTGCAGCCTTCTTTTTCCTTCCCTGCGGCAGCCAGGGGGAAAGGGGCCCTCAGCCGGGCTCCCCACTGGCAGCGGCGCCCGACCCGGCCTGGCCCGGGGCTGCCACTGCCCGGTATCACCTGTTTGCCTGACAGGAAGGAAAAGGGGTTGGCTGGGACAAACTCAGCTTTGTATGTGTACTCAAAAAGTCGTTTCTCAGTGGTCAAACAGTATGCCGATATCTAAAGTAGACTCTGATAGGGATCTGTCCCTACCAAAACAACTCCAAGGTCCTGACAGGGCAGTATTCTATATTTCTCTTTACCTAAAAATCAAACTGTGTTAACCCATAACATGCCTTTATTGATAACTCAAATAGTGAATCCCTTTCAAAGATAATGGAGCAAGTTGTTGTAAGTTAGGAAGAAGTTGCAGACAGAGATACTAGGGTGAGAAAAACGTGCGTTTTTCTTTGGAGAGACCTACATGGAGAGTTAGGCAGAGGGAAGATAGGCTGTTTTGGTTCTCCTGTGTAATGTGTTAGGTCAGCCTCAGAGCATGGTCTGTCAGTCACCCATGTGTAGCTTCTTTCACAGTAAAACCAAAATAACTTCCTTCACTCCATCCTGCATTTGGGTAGCTCACAGGTATAAACTGCTTCAGACATGAACTTGGCCTTTCAATAGTAGAGATGGGATATATGACGCATAATGTTTTAATGCATCAAGCTGTAAGTGCCAACAATGTTATGATATCAGTCTGCTTGGAATCTAATGGGAAAACAGTATTAAAGCTCTGGAAGTGACTCTTCTTGCTGTGGTCGTGAGAGTCACTAGTCACAGCTTTTGACTAACACGAACTATCAAAACTCGTGTTCTGAACTCAAGGGCAAAAGAGAAAAGAAGGACTTGGGGATGAACAGGATGTTTAGGAAGGATCCCAAATTAAATAGAGGGAGAGTTGTTGGGTTATTTTGAAACTTAAGTTCTTGCTTTATTTTATGACTGTCAGCTCAAGTGGTATTCCTTCCCAAGGAATGCAGAGTGTTTCAAATTGCACTGGAAGTCCACTCCTTAATTATTAATAATTATGAAGTCTCCATAACCATGTTGTGAACTTTTCTCTTGAAGCTAAACAGCCAGATACTAATCTTACTGTGTTCTACTGGAAAATTACTACTTTCTATAGCTTCTCTGCTGGTTTCAAGCATGAAAAACCTGAGATTCATAAAACAAATCTACATCAAAGGCATGATCCTTACCAACAGGAAAAAATGAGTTCAAACCTACCTGTAGGCTGGGTTTTTTTGTTCTTGGTGCTCCTGAATGTCCTGAGAAGAATCTGCCCCTTATAAGCCTTCAGGAAACTTCACTTGACCTGTTTTGTCCCTCTGTAGAGCAGTTTTGTTCTTCTGGTCCCACAGTCCCCTTTGCTTCAAGTTTTACCTTCCTGTCCCTGAGGGCTATAGGGAGCACCGAAAACACTGTTCAAGACTTCTCACTGTTTCTCCACTCCCCTTAATAGAAGGAACTGTAGAAGCCCCGATGCAGCGATGCAGAGAACACTCTCTTCTCCCATAGCATGCATGAGAGAATGTGACCAATGGACAAGAAAATACAGCTAATTCCATCAGCTATAATAACCAGCTTTCTGCAAGGTAAAGAACCAGCCTCGCATCTGCCCCATGTCAGTGCTGCTAGGTTACTCATTTGCCTTTCAGACACAAGGCAGTAGTTTCTAGGTGAATATTCTCAGTTTTTTTCCTTTCATGCAGACTTGGCTGAAAAAAGAAAATGTTAACTTCCTTGAATTCCATAAGAAGCTTCAAAAAACCCCACCTCATGGTACTGCTTGAAAATATAGCCATAGTTCTGAGTAAGCAGTTGAGATTTTTGAGTAGGTACTCAAACATACTAAGAAAGTGAAATCAATGTGTTGGTTTCAACAGATGAAACAAAAATCCCATAAATATCCCATTTCATGGAGTATATTCTTTGTAAAGTTTTTCGTAGGCGTATTTAAGAATACTTGCAAGATGATTTGAATAATGTGAATTTAGGTTAGATTTCAGAAAGTTACATTTCACTAAAGTAACAGGTGTTTATTTAGCTTTAAGTTTTTTAATGAGCTTTATTCTTTATGGTAGTTATTTTGTTTTGTATCTACAAATTGCTATCAGATTTCATATTTAAAAGATTTTAGTTTAATGTATAAGTAGTAGTATTTAGAGTGATGTTAAGACAGGTATTATTTTAGTAATATTCTTGAAGCCTTTTTGAATTAAAACAGTGTTTGCATGAGAGAAAATTCTATGCAGTACAAAAGAAAAAGTTAATTAGGTTAAACCCCCTGACTTCTCAGAACTTTAAATGGGCAAAAATTTTAAATAACCAAAAATAATAAGATCTAGCATGTAGATTCTAGAGGGAAAGAAGCCCTCAGCTGAAGAAAGTTATTTAGTTCTTCATGCAATTTAATTTGTAAAGTTTCTTTAGTGAGGGTCTTCAGTTCATGTTATTCTGTGTTGTGCGACACTTGTTTAAAACCAACTCCCAGTTACTCTTAAAAGTATTTAAGAAATTGAGGTGTTCAAGTTATTCAAATTTATTTTTCATTTCTCCTTCTCTCCTTTTAGATTTTTTCGAGTGATTGGTAGGGTATTTCCGTGTTGTCTCCTCTGCCATAAATTCCTTAATCTGTATCATAGTTGAGTTAAATATTGCCAATAAATGTTCCAGAATCACAGAATGTTAAAATAGAGTTTAGGTTGTGTCTTGGTCATCTTTGGAGATGGAATATAACACACTGAGTAGAATTCTTATAAAATGAAAAAAAAAAACCAAAACAAAAAACTTGTCAGGAGTTGACTAGCTTAAACATTGCTGTAAAATGGAGTCTTGTTCTATGTTTAATATGAATATAACTCCTGCTGTTTAGGAAAATACAGGTTGAGCAATGAGGATGTTGTGAGTGGCGTTTCCACAGGTCCACAAGAACATCATAATTAGGTCTCTGAATATCTGCAAGAAGTAATTGCCCCTCCCTGCAAAGTTACTCTAAACAAACACCGATTTTTTTTCCAGGTTTTGTATAATCTCTCCTACTAACATTAGATGTGTTTCCCACTGTCACCTGCTTATTTGTCACAACTTAATAATTCACCAAAAGTCTTTCTGCTAAAAATGGCTCCAAAGTACACAGCAGGTATGCAAGGTAATCTCCAGATTACTGGCCCATGTCTTTTTCCAGACACTGAGGTTTTTCTTTTTTTCCTGACCTCCCAGTGTGATGCTTCTGTCCCTCAGATATTAAATCACCTAAAAACTGTCTGGCTTCTAAATTCAATTGGAGTAAAAGCTCACATCAACAAGGCCAAGGGAAGGGACTTCCAGACAATGTTTTAGAAACATTTGTTTCTTCTGGGAATGAATACCATGAGCTTTGCAGGCATATTTATAAAGGAGGAGATCTTCACTATGAAGATCCTTATATTTTTTCTTTGTATTTTACACAGTATTTTCTTTGTAATTTGTTCCTTTAAGGGATTTTAATTCCTCCAAAAAGAAAATTCAGCTTCAGAGACCGCTTTTGTAGGGGAAGAAAAAAATCATAGAATCTTTACAAAAATCAAATAATTGTCAGTCAACACAAAATCTGTCTGCAGTCACCTTTACCAGTGTATGTTTCTCAATGTTTGTTTTTTCAAACTTGTACACAAAACTGTGTGGACTCTTAATTGGAAATTTTAATCTTTAGCTCCATGGTATTTTTTCATAGAAGCTTTATTCCATAGATGTCTGTGGAACTTCAGTTCAGTATGTAGTGAAAACAATTGAAACCATGATTGTCCTCTGATTCTGGTTACAGGTGACCTGCATATGTTAATTGTAATCTTTGAAGAGCTTTTTGTTTTATGTGCTGGTTCTATACTGATTTTTCCTAGCAGGAAAATAATTCTAACTTTGGTAGACCTTCACTTTCCTCAGGTCAGTTAATAAGACATCACGACTCCAGAGTATCTTTTCTAACTGTTTTGATGTTATGTGATGTTAAATTCACCTTCTCTAGTTTCTTCTGCTGTTAATGCTGTATTGTTATGCTGTTAATGAATGTATTGTTTGGTTTTCCCCTACCCATGACTTTTTAGGAATTAATCCCACTCATACTGTGTACAGCCTGCCTCCATCCTGAACCCAAAGAGAGAGATCAGCTTCTGCACATACTGTTCAATTTGATCAAACGACCAGACGATGAGCAAAGGTGTGTTTGTGCTTGTGTGGTATGGGACAAGCAGGAACTTTTTTCTCTGTGCAAGCAGCAGAACTAGTAGAAATTGGATATTATTGGGTGATATTAAACAAGTTTCTTTTAAGCTGGTATTTTGCCTATTTAGTGTTGACAAATTTATGCCAAGTTCAGGACTTTCCATTTCTATGACCTGTACTTCCTGGTTACTGAAATGTAAGAATGTGCTTGTAAGCTACAGTGTAACATTTCAGTTTCTTTTCCTGTTTAAAGATGACCTTAAACTGTTTCATTAAAATGGTCTTTAACATCATTCTTAGCACTGGTTGATGTAGAAATCAAAAGAGCTTTTTTTTAAACCTCTTAGTGAGCTACATGTTTGTTCAGATAACCACCACGTTTCTTTGGGGGAAATGGTGCTCTTTCTATGTATGGCCCTTTACTATGGTAGCAATAAAAAATTCAGAAGGATGTGGCAGTGATCTGACGAGTGTTAAGAACTTTGTTTCATTTTGCTTAAGCTTCTGAAACAAATTACACCTTTTGTTCTATAAATTTAATTCTTCCCTAGTGCTCAGGAAATCTGACTTTGTACTGATATTGATGAGAATATCCTTAAGGTTGAAGGACAGTACCCAAGCTGGTATGTTTCCTTCTCTTAACTGTGGAATGACTTTTCATGTTTGATCTGTAGCTCTTCCGTTATTTTCATTAGAGATGTTTTGGAAAGCATCTGTGTCTGTGGTTGCTCTAGGCTGTCTTCAGACAAACTAGATTTTATGAAATTGGTGGAAAGCATTTCTTTTGGAGACTCTCCAAAACTGCAGTGTTCAGGCATCTTTCTAAACCATTCCTGTGGTAAAATTTAGAGATTAGGTATAATTGAAGGCCATGGCTTTGGAGACAAAAAAAGTGCTTAAATAACTGAAAGGCAACTTGTAGCATGGTAGCACCATGCAGATTGAAATTACAAAAAGGTGGAGTCCTGCTTCTACTTCAGAGTCATTAGAAGTCTGCTTCTGAAATGTCTTGAATGTCCCATGTGGAATGAGAAGCTAAAATAATTTGTGCTTGGAAGGAAATTACATGTCGCATGGAGTCTCTTGTGATTAATTTTTTCAGGATTGGTGGCCTATCAAATAGACTTTTCATATCCCCCTATAGGTACATTAGGTGTGTCTTTTCCAGCAGTTAGGAAAGAAGAAAAAGCTTTTTTCCTTGAGTTTGTTCAATTTTTGTTGTAAATTGGCAATTTATATATAAAAATAACTTGTTTTCATGAGAAACTTGGAAAAATAGTCTGCCATAAACTCTAGGACAAAGCATGCATACACGTAATAAATGTTTGCACACACAGAAATAGTAATTGCTTTTAAAGGTGCCATAACCTAATGGAAAACCAGTTAAGATTCCTTCAAATAAAAGAGATTCTGAATAGTAATTAAATAGAAAATACTTACTCAGAATTGAAGGGGGGGTATATTTATGCATTTCCATGGAAGTGTATTATGTATGCTTTGTTTTTATCTAAATATGTTTAAATAATATTTTGGCAGTCTTGTGCAATATGAAGTGAGCAAAGACAGGTTTAGTCGCCAGAATGATGATGTTAATTATCTCTTGTTACTTGTTTAGCATCTGCTGTACTGTACAGGCCTACCACATTATACCTTGATGTAGCAGCTGATCAGTCGACATTTTCAATTTGCGAAATGCAAGAGACTGAAATGTGGCATTGCATTTCTAAGAATGAACCCATTTAAAGAAGTATTTTGTTTTGCAATGTCAAATATCTGAAGTATGTTAACAATTATGCAGAAAGCCTAGATTATACCTCTTGTCCATAGGTGATGCTTTTTGGTGCTTGGCATGTTTCTGTAATATCGTACACTAACATTATATTTAATAACGCCACTTTTATCCCCATGGCTTTGCTCATTAATATCCCATTCAACTTCTAAAAATGCCTATCAAATTCTCTTCTGCAAAGGAACAAAAACGTGTTCGCATAAGCTCCTTTTTGTACAATTGTGTTAGTTTTGGATGCTAGAAGCCGTGAAGAAGTGAGATTAATATTTGACTCTAATAGGACAAGATTTAAATGTTGCTTCAATCACCTCTTATTGAGATCCTTACAAGTTTCCTTTCCCTGAAATGCTGACTGTTACCATATGCTGTCAAAATGTTTGCAGTAAAATATTTAAAACCTTATTTTAAAATATTTTTGTAATATCTTCAAATTCTTATTTTTCTAGCCGGGGCAGAAGGAAATCTGACTTTATTTTGAGATTTCATGGAACTTTTTAAAAATATTTAAGAAAAAATATTCTGGTTTATTCCATTTCTAATGCAGAAAATTTCAAGTGATTACTATGTTCTGCTATTTTCCAATATCTTAAAAATGCAAATTCTGTTGCCTAGTTCTGTGATTAGGTGCAGTGTATAGAACGAAAGACAGTAACTCAAATGCCTATTTTGTTTGCAGTAGAATTCAGAATTACCACAGGCTTTTGTCTCCACGTTGTTATCAGCTGTTGATTTCTTGAGTCTTATCTAACCGTTTTTTGTTTTCTCCCTACTCTTTACCTTGATCAAGGGCCTAGCTCACTGAATGTGGTAGAGAGGTAAAAAATCCCAAAGGCACACAACACAAAGCAAAAGAACTTGCTCTGATTGTTGGCCTAAAGAACACTGGGATTTAAAAGAAAAACTTTTTGATGGGATCTTTTTCCTGAAAAATTCTTGAAGTGAATGAGTCTTTTTTTTTTTTATGAAGTATGTTCTCTAAGGGGTTAAAAGATAACCAGCGGAATCTCTGCCTTTCAACCTTAAGGGGATACTATTGATACAGAAAATATTTAGAAGTCTAGACATGATACTAAAATGGTAACAAATTAATTCTGGCTTACATTTCACAGAGTAATAGTAATAAACTCTGAGTAGCGTCCTAATCTTACTGAAGAGGTGATAAAATTGAGTCTCATGTTGACACATTATCACTTGAATCTGGGTATTTAGGAGTTCACATAGGCACTAAAGGTTGCATGCTAAATTGGTATTATTCCAATCCTATTAACAGGAAAAATAGAAGTAAAAACATCTTAGCAAGATAGATACTCATTAAATAAAATATCACAAATGACAGTTTAGTACAATCTTACTGAAATTTTAAATATACCTCTGTGCCTATGAAATTGATGGAACAATGGCAATTTCTTGCAAATGTTAATGCGAGGTAAAAAATATAAGAACAAAAATACAAATAACAGGTGATCATAGATACTACTGGTTGATTATTTGCTTTCATTTTTTAGTGGGCTTTGGAAGATTTCTCACGGGAATGAAGTCCAGTATTTTGTGAGAGATGACAGTAACTTGCATGTTAGAATATTGCAAAGCTATGTCATAAAAGAAATAAGCTGCTTGCTCTCAAGAAAGTTCATTTAATCTCACAAATGCTTCTAAATAAAATCAATTTACTTAAGTAAAATACTGATGGTATGACATTATTAGGTAATATAGATCATTTTACTGCATGATAGTATTCAGTACTAAGAATTAGAGATTTAGTCAGAGACTCCCAATCTCAGACTTTAGAGAAGCAGAAATATCCAAATCAGAGATTCTCAGACTGGTTTATAGAGTTGAGAATCTACAAGATTTTGGAAAAGGCATTTTGAATGCAAAACAAGGTAAAACCATAGAATAGGTTGGGTTGGAAGGGACATTTGAGCAAATCCCCACCCTGCAATGAGCAGGGATATTAGTGGCTTTCAATTTAATATTTAGTCTTTAAGTCAGTGTGGATGGTGTGAAATCTTGACTGCAGACAACTACCTATTGCCTGTCAGCATGTGATTTTTTTCCTTACTTAAAGAATATATGTTATATAAAGAGATAAACAGATTAAAGCTTTAAATTTATGTTTTTAGGCAGATGATACTAACTGGGTGTGTGGCATTTGCCCGACATGTTGGACCAACACGTGTAGAAGCTGAACTTTTACCACAGTGTTGGGAGCAGGTAACTAATTGTTTGCTTTACTCTCCAAAATTAGTTAAAAGTTCATAAATTTGAGTTTTATTTGTTTGAAGGGGAGGTTTTGGGTTTCAAAAAGATACTGGGATGTTCTTTGTTCTCATCATACATATTTTTATCTAACATTAAAGCACCTCAGAAGTGGAAAGCTTATTAAAGACTATCTGGAGATTTTAGTTACCTGCTTGTTACCTGAATAAGCTTGTTATATTGAAGTGTAGGTAAGCACACATTCATCATCAGTGTTGTGTATTATATTGCTAGGTAGGTACCTTTATAATTTTTACTGTACCTTCCAGCCTCTTGGAAATCCATTTTCATTCAATGATCTAATTTGCTGATATTTTCAATGTTGTATTAAGTCCCTGAAACAGTGTCCACACTTCAGCTAGTTTAAATTCCTAAACAGAAAATCAAAGACCAAAGTACCCATAAGTGTCTCTCTCATAGATGGACACCTGTGTGATGAGCCTGAAGTTTACATGTCACTTGTAGAATCACAGTGGCCTTTTCACAGATACTCCAAATTAGTAGAAATAACTGAACAACCGAACTGAAATGTTTTTACTGTTTCATCTGAGGCATAGAAGCAGAACAACATGAGTTCAGGTGAAACTGTGTTATATTTTCCTACCACACTGAAGGAAAGGGAGGTCATCATTGCCTGAAAAGACAATGAATAACTGAGCCATGACGGAGTGGGAATGCCTGCTTTGAAGGCAGAGTCTTTCTGGTCTGGTAGTTTTCTACTGTTCCTTGCATAACACGGCAATCTGTGTTTCGCAATAAAGTCTGAGCTTTAATAGTCTTAATGCTTTCTGACAGTAAAGTACAAATTACATGCAGCATTTGTGCTTGTTGTGAATGACTGATGCATCTGTTGATTAAGTGAAGGTCTTATCACAGCAGTAGTTTGAAAGGAGCCATACAAAGAATTCTGTATTTTTGCCTAATTTTGTAAGCAACATTTTTTTCTTAGCCCTCATGAAATTTAAACTGTGCTTGAAAAAAACTATCTCACCTCAGAGCACATTTTTCTCATCCACTTCCTGCTAATTGCTGATGCAAAAGAGAAATGAGTCCAACTGTACAAGTACAGCATATCAGACTGCCAAGTCATATGTCATAGTGCACTTATTTAATGCAGTTTGCCAGACTTCATTTGCAGTACTGGAACCAGGTCATTATTTTCTCCTGCGAAATACCAGCTGAATTTTATTGTCACAAGTCTTGACTTTGTAGAAGGAACTCTAGTATAGACATAATTTTCTACTTTTTGCAGTAATGTGCAAATCATGAAAAGGATTCATGCTCTTGGTCCCCAACCAAAATCTATTTACAGATGCAAAGGATTGGTCCCTCAGGAAATTCATCCTTTCCATTGGTACCTTGTGGAACTCAGAGTTGTCAGGCTAGTCTTTGTAAACTCTGTACCTGCTCTTTTGCAGATAAAATTTGGTAACTGGCTCAGTTTAGTTGAAGGCTCTGTGAATGTTAAGAAGGTCACTCAAAACTAGTGACCAGTTATTGGCTTCCAAAATCGGAATACTGCTTACTAAAGACAAAAGGAAAATAAATGTAATAAACATTTTAGTTACATTTGGTTTCCAAAGGCTACTCATCTTCCCTGAACACAAACCTGATGGAAATTTGAGTCTTTTTTTTCCTCCAGAATGCCTTTGCAATATCAGGGGTGATATTTATATTGCCATGCCAGGCCACCTAAACTAGCTGGAAGTAGTCATTGCTGTTTCCCTCAGGAAGATAGAGCTCCAGAAGATGATGTGTGTCTCTGTTGCCAGTGGGGAATTTGCATTTGAAAAGATGCCACATATGTCAAAGATTTTACAGAATAATAAAAAGGTTGGGGTTGGAAGGGACCTTAAAGACCATCTAGCTCCAGGCCTCATCCGACCTGGCCTTGAACACTTCCTGGGGTGGGGCATCCACAGCTTCTCTGGGCAGCTTCTTCCAGTGCCTCACCACCTTCACAACCTACTAGATTTTAAAGCAGTCCTTAATTGCTAGTCCATAATAGTTTTCATCTCTGAAGTCTCCATACTTCCAAAAATTATTACAAGTGCTCTACTGATTAATGAATGCAAAATAACAATAGACACACTCAAACAACATTTTCACATGCTGGAGACTTCAGTTTAGTCCTGAAGCTTACAATTTGCTCATTTAAATCTCTTTGAAATAATCTTTTCCACACTTGATTCTTGAGAGAGTTCTCAGTAATTTCATACCAGAACACTCAAGCAGCATTGTGGAGTGTGCTGAGCCATTGATCTCAGGAAGTTGTCCAGGTTGGTTGTGTTGTTTTCTCCTCCGTAAATACATGCTGGCTATTTCCAGCCACCTTCTTGTCCTTTGGATGTTTAGAAATGCTTTGTAAGGCTGATTGCTTCAACACCTTCCTAGGAGCTGGTGTGAGGCACACTGGCCTGTATTTTACTGGATTCTGTCTTACCCTTCCTGAGGGTAGTAGTGACATTTGCTTTTTTCCAGTCCTCGGGAACTTCCCTCACAGACAAGTGTATGTCCAGTTTCTTAGAATGTTTCTTCAAATGTTTCCTGCTAGTTGTCTGCCAAAGGTCCTCCTTGTGCCAGAATTTGGCATGGATTTTAGGGACCTCAGACTACTGAAGGCAAGTCTTTCAAGATGGAGACAAAGAAGGCAATGAGTACTTTGATCTTTTTTCATGGTGAGATGGCTGCCTTAACAAGGCTATACAATTCATAGCAAGAGAGAAACAGTTGCACCAAATGCTACATATCCAATTTTGTCTGACAGCATCAAAAAATTCACATTTTACTCTCAGCGTTTTACCCTAGACTTTTTTATTCACAAAGTATGTTGAAACACTTCATTTTTTCATTGTACAGCCATTACTCAAGGCTGCTTTATCTGGCTCCACCAGAATGCAAACTTGATTCTAAAGTGTCGATATTAAATTTGTAAGGCAGAATTTTCTAGCAACTTTTGAGTAGAAAGGGAAAATATCACAGAATCAAGAGGTTCTTGGTAATATGAATTATTTTTAGAGGTGTGACATATTTATGCTGGACCTGAGAGCAGAACATGAATATCATGCAAATGCGTTTAGGCTTCTATAGGTGTCTTCTTTTGACTGGTTGCTCAGCAAGAACTGGACAGCTCTGCTACACTGCTTGACTCAGAGCACTAGAGGGCACTTGTGTAGCTCTTGGAGGAGCAGTGCTCCTGAAAGGCTTCATAAGACAAAATATTTCATGTCATGCTAGTTCAGGAGTTATGCAGATTCTTTAGAGTATAGCAGCCCATATGCTGCTTTCCTTTTTATTGCATATACGTATATGCTTCTTGTATACATATGTTCTTCTCTGACTCTTTCCCTACTATAAGCTCTGTCTTATAGGACATCTGCCTCACCATAATACCTCAGTGCAAGAATTTGAGGCTGCTTAGGACCCAGGTGCAACTTCTGTGAGCTCAATCCGTGTTTACTGAAGAAGTGCAGGCACGTCCCTGTGTTGCAGTTCATTCTAACCACATTTTGAATGCTGCGATTTTTACACATTACCACATTTTTACTGCAAAGCAAGTAGTCCATCTGTTTCTCTTTATCAGATCAACCACAAGTACCCAGAACGACGGCTACTGGTAGCAGAATCCTGTGGAGCTCTAGCACCTTACCTTCCAGTAAGTATTAATAGACTCCAAGTGCCTGCTAGGGAACGCAAGGTAAAAATCTGATGCATAATGTACGTGTCCTTTATGATTTTAAACATTACCAAGTGTGTTTGTTATGCATAGACAGTCACATTGTCTTCTACTTTATATCATACATGAAATATAAAGTCACTTTAAGAAGGAGATAGATTAACCTGTATTTCTTCCTAACAAACTATCTATGAAGTGTGTCTAAAAACAATATAAATAATCACCTCAGTAAAAATGAGGTAAAGAAAAGATAATTAGGACCAATTAAGGAAACAATCTATGAAAAAAAAAATTGGCACCCAACTGTGGCATTCTTCAGACACTTTGGAATGTTACATCAAGAGTGCTGCCAGTTAGAAGAAGCAGCAAAATTGTTAGTGGTAAACTAGAATCTGGAGCTTCAGAGGGAGGGCTGGGGGAGGGAACCTACAATAAAACCCAATTTAGCAATGCAGTGATTATTTAGTTTTAAGTCTGTGGCTGTAGTAGTTTTACTGCTGTCAGTTATTTTTGGTTCCATGTGAATGAAAGGACCTTAGTTCTGTGCTTAGGAGGACAAAAATCTCTCTAATGAAGCTAGTGACATTTTATATTCTTTCGTCTTCTATTGTGAAAACTTAACATGTAATATTCATGAAGAAATTTATGGTTGGAGGAAGGGATTCTGTTTGTGAGCACTAATAGAAGTGGAAACTTCTAATAATAGTTGATACAAATCCACATTTCTTGTTTCATTGGATTTAACAAATACGTTTCTCATTTACAAACAGAAGGAAATTCGTAGTTCATTAGTACTTTCCATGCTGCAACAAATGCTAATGGAAGATAAGGCAGATCTGGTACGAGAAGCTGTGATCAAAAGCCTTGGCATCATTATGGGCTATATTGATGATCCAGATAAATATCAACAGGTATAATCTGGTTTGGGTTCTGTATGTATAAAATGCTTTCTATAGATATTTCATGAATAATGAAGAAGATTGTATAATAATAGGGGGTTGTTTGAATTCCTGCATTTTTATTAATTTTTTCCAGATACTCTTAAAATTTGATTATTTATATGAATGTTGATCTTACTATATCACCAAGACAAAACAGAAAAATTACCAGTAGCATTAGAATTTCAGGTGTAAGCCTTATACAGAAGCTGCTCTAATAGTTCATAAGAACATACCATTTCACTGCCCACCTGGAATTATTAGCCAGTTTGATATCGTCACTTACTAACACAAGTTCGTTTGCTACAACAAAACCTACCTGTAGTTCAGCTTAATGCTGCTTAATAATGTTTCAGATAAGTGAAAATAAAGAACTTTTCTCTTTGAGTTTTTGAAGGCAGACTGGCAAAATGTGTATGTCAATTTCTGGGAAATAATTGCATTCTTTACTGTCTTTTACCAGGGTTTTGAACTGCTGCTTTCAGCTTTAGGAGACCCTTCAGAACGTGTGGTTAGTGCAACACATCAGGTATTTTTACCTGCTTATGCTGCCTGGACAACAGAACTGGGAAATTTACAGTTCCATCTTATACCTACACTGCTTAATAAAATTGAGAAATTGCTCAGGGTATGTAGTCAGCTGTTTCTACATTGGAAAATTTTCATTGTACTCTTTACTAATGATTTGGAAGAAGGAAAAAAAAAACTTCCCCCAAACTCTTCTTTAATAATGTTTTGTTTTACAGCCTAATAGCATTTGCCCTATGTTGAAATTGTGTAGATTGTAGTAAACTGCAATATTTATTAAATAAACAAGAAAACTAGATTTGAATGGTTAAGTTAGGTCATTTCTCGTTAGGATCCAGTTTGCACATTTCATTTGATAGATATCTCAGAAGTTCTGGAAAAACTGGGTGCCTCAAAACTATCTAACACTGAAAGAGAATGCTTTCTTTCAGAGTACAGGTGACTTGTTTAGATGCCTTGGTCTCTGAGGCAAAGGATCCACATTCCCAAAATGTGCTGAAAAATGTTCTTTCAAAATATCAGTCTGTTCATCAGCATGATCTGCTAAGTGCCAAAGGCTGTATTGCCTTAATCTTTTGAGTAAAGGTGACTTAAGAGTGACAAAATATGCTTATGATTAGGCTAAAATGCTTTATAATTAGTGTGTCTGTGTAGAAGCTCATCACAGATGTGTTGATGCCTTGCCAGGGAATACATGCGTAAGGAACAGATCTTCCAAACTGAAAACTTCCAAGTTAATGTCCTGTTTGTTTCAGGAAGGAGAACATGGCTTGGATGAGCATAAGCTCCATATGTATCTGTCTGCCCTGCAGTCGTTGATTCCTTCGCTGTTTGCACTGGTGCTACAGAATGCACCTTTTACAAGCAAGGCTAAACTTCAGGGAGAAGTACCACAAATAGAAGGTAAATGATTAATTTCTGATATATGGATCTCTTTTTTTATCAGTCTGCCTTAGCAAATTCTTAAGTATGCTTCCTTTCTTCCCCCTCCTTGTTATGCTTGAGATACCCAATTATAACTAAAAAAAATTCTATTTTCCTCTACTTATAAGAAGCTGTTAGAAAGTAAAGCAAATTTTAATTGTACTTCCTAATGGTTTCTAAAGAACTGATTTCCATTAATAGCCAATAATAGCTCAGGAAGGCTGACCTCAGTTTCAATTAATGCTTACAAATTTATGGAGTGGGAGAAACACAGCATAATGCAGCAGCATCACCATCTGTTATCTATCTATGTAATATCCTAGAAGACCATCCCATCCCTGGCAGTGTTCAAGGCCCAGTTGGGTGGAGCTTTGAGCAACCTGGTCTAGTGGAAGGTGTCCCTGCCCATGGTAGTAGTGTTGGAACTAGGTGATCTTTAAGGTGCCTTCCAACCCAAACCATTTTATGACTGAATGGCCTCATGGTGAAGTTGTCCTTAGATCAGCAATCCTAGCCTGTGGAGTGTTTTCTAATTGCAAATAATTTTTTTAACTGGTAACACCTGCCACATGCTGATAATAGTGCTGTGTGTGTGAAGATGCAAAGAATGGGTAACAAAGGAGAATTTGGAAAGTAGTTAGTGGTCCATTATTGTCTGATCCTCTTTTGAAAATGTTAAACATGCCATGGTAAGGCTCATTTAGCTGACTTGAGTAATGTGAAGATGAGCACTTTTTTGCTGAGTGGTTACTACTTAAATAAGGAATTCAAAGATTCCAGGTTTTCAGTCTTCTCCCGGCTGAACAAGCACAGCTCTTTCAGCCTTTTTGCATAGGAAAGGTGCTCTATCTTTTTGTTCATATTTTTGTAGCCTTCCTTGGGACTTGCTCCAACAGGTCCATGTCTTTCCTGTGCAGGGGGACCCCAGAGCTGGATGCAGCACTGCAGGTGGGGTCTCATGAGAGAGAAGCAGAGGGGTAGAATCACCTTCTTTACCCTGCTGGCCATGGTGTTTTGGATGCAGCCCAGCATAGTGTTGGTTTTCTGGTGTACGAGCAGATATTGCTGGATCATGTCCAGTGTTATCACTCACCAGCGCCCCCAAGTCTGCTCTCAATCCCTTCCTATCCCCCAGCCTGTGTTGGTACAGGGCATTGCCCTGACCCAAGTGCAGCACCTAGCTCTTGGCCTTGTTGAGCCTCATGAGGTTCCCATGGACCCGTTTCTCAAGCTTGCCCAGGTCCTTCCCTCAGTCTTGGTGTCCTGTCCCTTAGGCCTGTCACTGCACCACTGGCTTGGTGTCATCTGCAAACTTGCCAAAGGTGCATTCCATCCCTTTGTCTGTGTCATTGGTGAAGATACTGAACACTACTGGTCCCAGTATGGACCCCTGAGAGGCACAGCTTGTCACTGATGGCCATCTGCACATTAAGGCATTGACCACCATGCTCCAGATGTGAGCATCTAGTCAATTCCTCATGCACAGAAAAGCCAATCCATCAAATTCATACTTCTCCAGTTTAGAGAGGTTGTTTTAGGAGACTGTCAGAGGCCTCACAGCAGCCCAGGTAGGTGACATCTGCAGCTCTTCCCTGTTCACAGATGTAGTCACTCCATCATAGAAGACCACTAGGTTGGTCAGGCAGGGTTTGACCTTGGTCAAGCTGTGCTAACAGTAATAATAATAACATAATCTCCCTGTGTTTTCGCTTTTTAACTGAAGGTTACATAATCTCTTCAGACTCACTAATTTTTAAAAAGAAAATTGATACCTGTGCTGGTGTTAGTTCTAGCCAGGTCCGGACAGAAGGCGCTAGACATGTTGGTATTGTGTTGGACTCGGTTGTTTATTATTTCTTATCTAAGTTACAGTCTCACAGGGAGTGAGCTCTGTCCAGCAAGGCAAGAAAATGAGCCCCTTCTAACTCATTCATTTCAAGGACTTTAAACAATAAGTAAAACCAAATAAACCCAACACCGAAGTTATTTTTATTTATAACCCAGTTAAAGATTGCTCAGTGTCTGCAATGCCAGCTTCCACTAACCATTTAGAAAAGATCATCCAAACCCGAAAAGAAGGAAGAAGAAGGTGAAGGAGTCAGGCAATGCCCAATTCCCTCCATATTGTCCCTTATATATGTTACTATATTCTAAAATCCCTAACTTTAAGTATTTCACCCCGTGACATCACACACTTCTATGCAAACTACACACCCACACTCCCAGTGCTATCACTCAGCTTTGGAAGCCGTTCCCACGGCTGCAAGTCCAAGGCAGTGCCCTCCTGAGGGTCACTACCTGTCAGAACAGAAAGCCTGATATTTTCAGCATCCAAGAGTCCAACAGATAATCTTATAGAGAAGGCACTTAATGAGTTTCACAGTTTCTTAGCTGTTGTTTCTGACATCACCTCCATGGGATTTTCATCTTCTTTGTTCATGGTTGCTTGTTCCCTGCTGGTACAGTCACTAGGTTTCCCCGACCCGTGTCACCTCTTCAGGACGTCGCTGTCATCATTGGAAGCCGTGAACAGTTGGCGGTGTTGTTGCAGCTGTACGACCATCAGCTAGAACATGAGGGCACCACAGGCTGGGAGACTCTGCTATGGGTAGTCAATCAGCTGTGAGTTAATCTGTGTCGTAGGATACCTCATTGTAAAATATGTCAAAGTTAATAGTTCTTAAGCATGGTCATGTTTAACAATTACTGAATATGAGAATGCTAAGAATAATCGCATTTGAGAATTACTAAAGAGGAAAACTTCTAATTTATTTTAGGCATTTTAATTTTCATGCTAAATCGCCTTTGATTTTATTCAGAAAATATGAAGTCTAGCAGAACATGTAGGTAATTATTTGCTCTGAAAACTTGTTTCTTTTATTTTTGCATTGGTATTCTTAATTCTCTTGTGAAGTAAAGATTGTTGTATGCTGACTATCTTGTGATAGCAATAGATGTTTGAAAATATGGGTCAGACTTTTCTGGCACTTAAACCCTTGCATTCTTCACGGGTCAGGAATTGTAAAGAACGTGTAGCTAATTTTATTAGAACCTGTAGTACTCTGCGTGTGCATGTATTTATTAATATAAACAGTAAATCTATACAACTGTAAAAAGGTGAAAAATCAGAGTAGTGTTTAATATCCTTTTGTGTCCTTATTTTTAGGCTACCACAGCTTATAGAAATAGTTGGCAAGATCAATGTAGCATCAACTGCCTGTGTCCATGAGTTTTCTAAATTTTTCTGGAGACTTTGTAGGACATTTGGGAAAATATTTACAAACACTAAGGTAAGATATTACCTTAAGTAGTCTACATAAAGAGTACCTTGATAATATATGTTCTCTATTCACAGTGTGTTGGAATACCCACACTTGTGACCATTTATATTTTTATGTTGCATTTATGCTTTTCCATAAGTACGTTTAAACCTGCTATTTTTAGAGCCCTATTTGTGTCCTTCTCTGTTCTTTTTCTCTGGCCTTCATATCTTGCCCAACCAGGGACATTTTTTTTTTTTTAACTATACTCTGTATTTCCTTTGTGAATGACAGAGGAAGTAGGAGAGATCATCCTAATTCTGGTTATTTAACAACTTTCTTTCTTCAGAGCAGCATACTGTTCTCTCTTTGCAGTATACACAAGTTCTCTAGCTTTACTTGATTAAAAAATTTAAGGTTGATGCCCTCCCAGCCTGAAATATTTTCTACAGGTGGTATCTAAACATTTTTATCAAGGAATTACATAGTTTTTCTTAATAAAATAACTTCTGAATATAATTAAAAATACTTTAAGGGAAATTGTCAAACATGAGAGGATTACTTTAAGATAAAACTCTGTTAGCAGTACGTGTTACCTCCAGAGAAGGGATTGTTGTTGTTTTGTTTTGGGGGATTTTTTTTTTTTTTTGGCTTTGTGCAATTCTTTTTATTTTTCTAAGTTAATTGATGCTAGTAGCAGGTTTTCTTACACAGGATTCATTATCCTTTGCATAGGTAAAACCACAGTTCCAGGAAATCTTAAGACTGTCTGAGGAAAACATAGGTAAGTAGCTTTTTACTGAAATAAATTGTTCTTAACTGCAACAGGAAAAAAAAAGTCAATCTCTTGTTCAAATAACATTTTCAGGCTGCAGTTCTCAAATTTGTTATCTTTGTGAAATGTTGAAAAATCTAGCCTTAATCTGAATGGAACACTCTGAAGTTGTAGATTCTGTGTAAGGTAAAAAAAAAAAATCTCAAATCCAAATACCCCTTGAGTATTATTTAATATTTAATGCACATTTGTGTATACATGCATATATATGCTTACAGATCCTTCATGTATATATAAAATGTATATTAAATGCACACGTTACTCTACTATATATATGTTCTATACTCGTATGTATGTATAAAACCTCAATTTTTCACTGTGTTTCATTAGATTCCACAGCAGGTAATGGCGTGCTAACAAAAGCCACAGTTCCCATCTATGCAACAGGGGTCCTGACGTGTTATATTCAGGTAGGTTTGGGTTTCTGTTTCTTTGTTAAGTGTATAATAGTGTGCAAAACTGATTTCAAAAAAATACCTAAACATTACTATGTGCACTGAAAACTTACTGTTCTTATGCGTTGAAGAGAAGTAGATGAACGGGCAGCTGTAAATACATTTACAAGCAAAGTTTTCTAGTCAGGTGATGCACATTTAGATCATGTGTTACCATGTCCCTCTATTAAAACTTTATTAGTGTTATTCCTGAAATGGTTTCTTGACCATTTAACTATGAACTTTGCAAACATCATGGTGCAAAACTTACTGAAACATGTAAATTGCCATTTGAAGCATAGTTGGATTCTTAAAATTTTAATGTTACCTAGTACTAAGACAAACACACTATAAATATTACCTAATCCTCCAACAACAAGTAGTCAAGTTTGAGTATATACATCTCTTACAGGAAAAAAAATTCTTCATAATCTTACAAATTTCTAGTGGATTATGACTTATAAACTTTCAGGAGTCATAAATGTGCTTAAGTACTGTTCTTAAAAGTTTGTTTAATAAAAAGAATTTATGCATGAGTATGTGCTTAGCTGATCAAACACAATCTCTTTGTGTGTTTGATTTGAAAGGCTCTTGTTCTTTAACTACATTTTTGAAGTTCCTAAGAAAATTGTTAAATGCTTAATCTTGTTTGTTCTTTTCCGTAGTTTGTCTCCTCTGCAGCCATAGGTTGCCATCACAACCTCAGCAATCCTTCCAGCACATTCATCACTGTATTCCCTTCTTTCAGGAAGAAGATCGCAAGCTGTTAGTTGGATTTCTAGAAGATGTAATGACCATGCTTTCACTGTCCCACGCTCCTCTTGATAGCCTGAAAGCTTCCTTTGTGGAACTAGGGTAAAGAATATACCTTGGGGTTGACTACATGTAAATACATTAGAAACTTTTATTAAAAGCTGCTAATCTCTTTGTACTTTCAAATAACTGTGATGCTTTGGGTCACATAAAGGCTATACTTGCTCTTTTCCCCTCGTGTAAATGTAATGTCTAGGTTGAAAATACAGCAGTAAAAAAACCCTGAAATGCAGAAGAGGAACACCAAAATCCAAACATAAAATTTCCACAAAAATAACTCATTAAGAATACAACGGAAATTAATTTTGTATTTACCATACTATTGTCATTTGTTCTACATATGTATTTGCATTCAGTATAATAATTAATTGAAAATTACATTCTTAAAGTTGAGCTTGGGGTTCTTGTAATTAACTTTAAAAAGGAACATACTTTCTAGACTGCATATGTTGTGAGTCTTTCAGAATGAGATAAGCATTTTGTGTTCTTCAGAAAGGATAAACACTGGAGTTTTAGATTTGTTGAACAAAGAATTCTTAAGACTGCATTTTTTAGGTAAAGAACATATCCAGGGCTTGAGAATATTTTTGTTTGATCAGTTGCCCAACTGTTTTCTTCTAGTGCAAACCCAGCTTATCATGAGCTACTGTTAACTGTTTTGTGGTATGGAGTTGTCCATACTTCTGCTCTTGTTCGATGTACAGCTGCTAGAATGTTTGAGGTAAGTGTTATCAAAACTGTTTTTCAGTTTTTTAAAACTGTAGTTTATTTTTTTAAAACAGGGATCAATCACAGTGTTGCTACATTCTTAATAATTACAAACAACTTAAGCTGTGTACTGTGTGATGGAGCAGGAGGTTGTTGTTCAGTTGTTTCTGTATCTGTTCTCTGTTCAACAGCACATCTTTCTATAGGTCTGTAGTTAAACATAAGCATCTCTGAGTTTTAACTTCTGCTTTTGCTATTCAACACATCATCAGTAGTCTAATACACAACTTACCATTTTCCGTAGATCTTGTGTATGGTCATTCAATGCAATTGCATTCAAACTAGTAATTCAAACTAGTTTTCTTTGTGCTGGATATGGTGGTGAAGATACACATGTAACCAATTTTGTATTTTTTGTAAAAATTAAAAGAATTTTAAAAGAATTTACAGTTACTTTGCTTGCCTCACAATGACAGCTTCAGTTTTCCGTTACCATCTATACATTTTTGTCAGAATAAAGACTAAAACATATACCTAGTAAGTTTGCTTTTATTTTCATATCATGCCTTGGTTTCATCAAATGTTCATTTTAAAAGGCATACGCAAAAACTCTGGGACATACTCCATTGGCTGAACAAAGAGAGAACTTATTGTCTTTTACATGTTAGAAACATGTATTTCTAATCACCATTACTTTTTCCTTCTTTTCTTTTGTGTATTTCTTCCATATTTGTCTCATTTGTATAGCTTTGGAGGGGACCTCTAGCAGAACCTTAACATCTTGTATCCATTTGCAAAAACAAGTCTCAAGTCTGCCTCAGAAAAAAGTGTACTTAAGATGTCCATCAGCTTTCTTCAGTGATACTCTGCAAGTCAGAGCAGAGAGAGCAGTAAACAATCACAACAAGCTCCATTCTGAGACTTCAGTTGAAAACATCCAACAATGTCCTTTTTTTTCTGGGTTTTGTTTTTGGTTTTTTTCCCTCCTTTTAAAAAGGAAATGGTAATTTTTGGTGACCCTTAAAATCTATTTGCGCATTTTCCCTCCTGCAAAAGCATTTTTAAATATCCTATTTGTAATAATAAGCTTTTTTCCTCTAATAAACATTACCTAAACCTGTGAAAGATCTCAGTTATAACAGGCTGTTGTCTTGGTTGCAGCTTCTTTTCAAATTCAGCTGCACATTGATTATTTCTAGGCAGTCTATGTGTGCGATTTCATATCTTGTTTCTTAGCATATTTCAGTTTTTACCAAAGCCTAGGCAGCTTTCTTTTAAATGCTTTTCTTACTTGAAAATAGTAACATATTGCTATTTCTGGGATAGCCGTGGCATACATATTTATACATGGTATTATGTAAAGTTTGGAAGTCACCTGTGCGAAGAGGTGGTAATAGTTGGTTTCACTACTGGAAGATTCCATCACTCAAGCAATTTCTGTAGCCTCAGAGGCTGCTGAATGGCAAAGCCCAGTGATTAGATAATAGGATGAAGAGTATGTGACCTGCAGGACAGCTATATGAGAACAGTCAAGATTCTGGGCATCACAGAGACTGCAGGCCCAACTGCGTTACCAAACCTTTACAGTCTGTTAAGGGTTGGAAGGATGCAGAAGTGATGTGGGGCCTTTCCACTCCCTCACTCCTTTGGGGCAGGGAAGCTTTGTGCTACCATTCTTAAGCTGTAGTTTGTGTAAGTAACAATCTAGAAGAATCAAAAAAATATAACAGTTTACATTGTCTGTCTCACTCTAACCTTACATGCTGCTACGTGGCTTTGCCCATCCATCTGCTCTGTTGCTTCTGTATTAGTGTTTTTAGTCAGCAGCTTCCCATTTGATTGTTGATGCAAACAGATTTGATTGCTCTGATTTGAATGTGAAGCACATAGTTGAGTTATACATAAGCTTTACTGGTTTGTTTGGGTTCAGGGCTAAAGACACATCTTCAGAATGACACTTGTATTATAAAGCATGTTTTACTTTCTGTATGATGGAATGCATCTGTTCACTGTGCTTTACCATACTTAGAAATGTGGCAGACCAGACAAGAATGAAGCTGAGATCATTCTAAATTATTTGCTAATTACACAAATCCCAAGCGTTTGGGTTTTTTTTCAAAGCACTGTGTAACTGTTAGACTTTTCTCTAAACGAAGGTTGATAAAGAAAACTCAAGTTCCTGTATGTCCAAGATGGAAAATTATAAGCATTCTCCATTTTAATGGTGAAAATTAGTAAAACTATGTATGAGAGTAAAACCATCATAAGCAAACCGTGACCTATGTCCTTAACAGCTGTTTGAAGAGAAGCACATGAACTCAACAGATTGGCACTTGGAGTTGTTGCCAATGTAAATAATTGTGAAATGTATTAAGGTTAAAATGTTGTAGTTGAACTGACATCCTAATACTTTCTGAAGAACAAGTATAGGATGTTGCAACTTTGCTACTCCAGGTGCTATGCAGCAATAGTGTCTTGTGTTCTTACCCAACTTCTTCCCATTCTTCCTTCTCCAGTAATTGTCTGTGAGGCCACACTCAGTTCCATGTCTGTACATGCACACACATACATGCACACACAAATGTTGCTTAATAGGAATGACTGCTTTATATAAAAGCTTCTGAAAAGTCAGGTTCCCTCCAGTGTTTCACAACTTACTTTTACAACTGGTTTAAATTCAGAGTCAGTAAAGCAGGAATGCTTTAACAAATAGCAGAATGCAAAATCTTCTCTAGTTAGAGGATGTAAATACAGCCTAGTTTTGGTGCTGTTATATTGACAGCTATTGCTTTTCCCAGGGGAAAAGCTTATAAGTTGTGTTCATTATGCAATATGAGTAATCAGAAAATAGCTAAATATTGAAAAGACATTTCATATTTCTCATATAAACATAATGATAATTTTTTTTATATTTATCTCCTAAAACCAGACAAATACATGCAGACTGCCTTACATAAGACACAAAATGCAAATATCTAATCTTTCCTCTTTTTATTAATGAAGACTAAACCCACCATATTGTTGGATATGAAAAAAGTTTGCAACTTGGTTTGAAAATCAGTAGATTTTCACATAAGGAAAGCATCTAAAGGGCATTTACAACATAGGCAGCAAATGCTTGTGTATAACTACATAGGTAGTGTGAAAAAATCACTTGGGAACATCTGGATTCAAACAACTTTGTTGTGTTCATGGATAATGAATTTTCCTGTGATTTCAAGCTTTTAACATTTGGGATGCACTGCAACAAGTACATCTCTTCTTTAGTTTGCAAAAAGGTTTGAGGAAATACACTTCATGGATAGTTCAAGGATTCTCCATTTTCTGCCTGCGCAGACCAGCATGCGTACTGTTTGGATGGTTGTTAAATATCAACGAGTCCTGAATGACATTCAGGAAAACATTTTGGCACCTGGGAAGGTGCTGTTTGTCTCATTGTAAAAGGTGTGAGAGGTATCACTCAGTGTGGGGAAGCGTACACACATTTGGCCTAGTCAACACTTCTGTGTTGCATCTGACAGCCACCTACCATGATAAATACTGTTGTTGTCGAGTTAGGAACAGCATTTACATGAAATTGTCAAATTCAAATTGACATCGCTTTAGTACTTAATTATACTTAACTTTATTCATAATTATAATAGTATCTGAAATAAAACATGCAATTAGCTACTAAAGGTTTGAACTCAAGTTTTAAAATATCTGAAAATAAAGAAAACATTGTATTGTTGACTTTGTCACGTTTGTGCTGATTGCCACACCACTTTAGCTTTCTCCACGCCTTTGCATTTATGAAGCTCTAGTGTAGCAGTATTTGCTTAGCTTCTAATTTTGGTTTGCTTTTTGTGTTTTTTTCTTTCTCTCTCTTGGTTGTGCCGTTCTTCTTCCCATGGTACTGTACTCGCTCTTTCCGTGCATCACCTGTGATACCCCCCTGCTCCGACCATTCAGCTGTTGGTGAAGGGGGTACATGAAACTCTGGTAGCTCAGAGAGTTGTTCCTGCTCTCATTACTCTCTCCAGTGACCCTGAAATGTAAGTTCCCTGTCTTATATACCTAGCATCTCTCTTAATACTTAGAAAGAAATAACCATCAGTTATGTCTCTTAATCTAGCTGAACAAAAATTGAATTACTTTTAAAGGAAAGTAACCTTTAAATCACTTATTTCTAAATAAAAAGCTCTACTGCAACACCTGAAATTAAACTGTATAAACATGCTGAATAAACTTTAAATAGAAGAGTTGAATCCATGTAATTTAATTTTTGTTTTCTATATTTAATCATGTTCTCAGTTTTCAAATTTGCTTATGTCTAGCAGAAAGCTGAATACTACTATTCTGTAATGCTATCAGCTTTGCTACTGCAAAATTAAGCATCATCTGCATTAATGAAATGCAAAGTAGTTTTGGCTGCATCTCATTTCTGATAGGCAACCACGGCACGTCATTTCCTTGCCATTCTGATGTGGTATTTCTTTCAAGCTAAGGAGGGATGCTTTGCTAATCTCACTAAAAACTTGTTACTAACAGATGCTCCAGCATGAACAGAGTCTTAGTGGCTTTAATGTCTTGTGTGGGTGACTAAACCAAGAACAACCCCAAGAGTCTGCCTGCCCATCCTCAGTCACAGCTAACCCAGTTCTTAAAATTTACCAAAGCGTTTTTTATTGCATGTTGACTGGTTTACAGCTGACTCTTCGAGGCATGAGTGAAGCATTAGTTGACAAGCGGGTTGCTCCGGCCCTTGTTACCTTGTCCAGTGATCCTGAATTGTGAGTTTCAGACTGAGACCTTGAGTTAATCCTGTCTTTTTCCTAGTCTGCTTTTTTTCTTTTTTTTTTTTTTTTCTTTTTTGGTCATTGCTAGAGACTAATGTAAAAAAGTGCTAATTTTTGTAATTTATTTAAGTAATTTTGTTCTTGGTGTTGAATACATCTTAAAGACCCTATTCTTCTATTGTAGTTCAGTAAGGATTGCTACAATCCCTGCTTTTGGGACCATCATGGAAACTGTTACTCAGAGAGAGGTAAGACACCTGTTGTCACCTGTTTTTGTAGCATTAGAAGTGGATGATTTTTTCATAAATCCAGAGTAAAAGAAAGGGCAACTCATAATTTTTTTCTTTCTTTCTTTGTCATATTCTCTTCCAAAGTGCTTTCTGGTTTTGCAATGGCTTTTTTTTTTCTCCTAAACAAACCAACCCTTGTAACTAATAAAAACATTTCCTCCTAAATCTCAACCAAACATAAACAGAGACAAATAAGTAGAGGGGAGGCCTGTGCTAGAAGATGGGAAATCCTATGCTCAGAATGTTTTTAAAAACCTTGTCCGGTACAGTTGTGAAATCTTAACTCCATTTTCTCCAAATGAAATGGTTCTATTTTAAAATGGTGACCAAACACACCACATATTGTACTATTTTAGATGCTGTAGGGTGTCCTGCTTGGCTCCCAAATACATTAGAAGAGCACAAGACTCTTGTTGTTCCAGTCATATCTGCTGGTTTAGCCCTTGGTGTCCAAGATGGCACTGAAAGACATAATGACATCAGCAAAGTATTCCTTGAAGATAATGTAGAGATGCAATTCCTCCTCATTTTTTAAAAGGTGATACTGTGGTAATAGATAAGAATTCTGAAGGCAGTCAGGATTCTACTGTAAGCAGTAGAAAAGTGGATTTTGTTTCATGTAACAACTGTGCAGTCGAATTTCTTCTTTAAGTCCTTGCAGCTTTTTGCAGAGCTTGCATTCTTCCCGTAATTTCAACATGCTCTAAAAGAATGTGTTTGAGGAAATGTGAGTAATGTGAGTCAAGTCAGTGATGACTCACACATACTTGGAAGATGGAAAAGTTAGAATTTTGTAGCTTGGAATGCATGCCTATAATTAGTTGAGAAGAATATTGTTTTGTTACCACACAGAAATTACTGTATCTGTTGCACTAATTATAATAAGCCTTAGAGTACAGAGGTGGTAGCACCTTCTAAAATGTATCATAAAATGGGTTTGTTTGTTTGTTTTTCAACTTTGAATCCAAATTAAGTACTCATCTCATCTTATTTTTGGTTTTTTAGCCTTCAGTTGAAGAAATCTTTTTAATTCCATTGATTTTATGATGGTTACTTTTGCATCTCCATCCTCTGCAAAAAAAAAATTCATCCTATTAATTGCGATATGTTACAGAAAATGCCATTAATTGATTTCTAATTAAACAGGAAAACTCTGTAGATATTAACAGTAAGAGGGATACTGTAATAGCAGGTAAAAAAAAGGGAGTATCAGATTCAAGGAAACCTCAGGAGGAAAGATCAGCTATATGGGAGCACCTATCTGTTGTTAAAAGATCAGATCAAAACTGTGGTAACAGTCTTTAAAACATAGAGGTGCACTGAAGAGTTTGAAACATCCTGTTAGAAAAAATCTGTAAATTAGAAGAAGATCCAAGATCTGTCATCTGAAATATGGAAGATTGTAAACATACTTTGAACTGATCATAACAGTTTCTAGCATCTTCATTCTTTTATGTTCTTTCTATTTCTCTGGGAATATTTAAGCTTCTGGAGAGAGTAAAAATGCAGCTGGCATCTTTCCTGGAGGACCCTCAGTATCAAGACCAACATTCTTTACATACAGAAATCATAAAAACATTTGGAAGAGTTGGACCTAACGCTGAGCCCAGATTTAGAGATGAATGTAAGTTGCATCCATGGGAAGATGCAGTCTTCCTCGCTCTGTCCAAAAGCTAATAGGTATGCTGGTTACATTGATGGAGTTTTTCTTTCTTTCCTGTAAACTCTTAGTATTTCAAAGGTATTCCAAGGTACCTTTTTATTTTAGGTGGTGCTACCACAAATTTTTATTTCAAGATTGAGTCAATCCATTGAATATACAAGGGCAATTCCATCAAATGCAATTGTTTGCAGTTCTTATTCCATGCTGATGTGTGACGTTTCAGGCACTTGTCCTTGCCATATAGCACCTGTTTAATGCTAAACAAGTCTGTGAAAAACAGTTTCAAAATCCTGTTATTCCTGTATGCAGTTATTCCCATATTTACTTTTCCAGTTGTTATTCCACACTTGCACAAGTTAGCCTTGGTCAACAACCAGCAGTCTGTTGATTCGAAGAGACTGGATATCGCTACCCACCTGTTTGAGTCCTACAGTGCTCTTTCCTGTTGTTGTATCCTTTTTTCAGGGGAAGCTTAGCTGTTATTTCTCTGGTGGTGAGAGAAGTTTGATATTAGAAAAATAACTAAGTTTTTCTTTGAATCTGTGATGTAAAACATCACCTATTCAGCATAAGGGAGGGGTTTTCAGTAATAATGAATATCATGGATTTGCTGGACAGGTGCCCACCAAGCCACTCTCATTCCCCTCTTCAGCAGGATGGGTGAGGGTGCGGGAGAAAATCAGATGGAGAAAAAACTCGTGTCAAAATAAAGGCAGTTTAATTAACCATAAGCTATGCATGGAAGCAAAGCAAAACAGAAGATTAATTCTCTACTTTCCATTAGCAAGCAACGTCCAGCTATTTCCCAGGAAGCAGGACTTCAGCACATGCAGCAGTTGCTCCAGAAGACAAACATCATAATAACAAATTGTGTCCTGCCCCATCACCAGCACTTTCTCCTAGTTTTTATATCTGAATAGGCATCATACGGTATGGAACATTGCTCTGGTGGGTTTGAGTCAGCTGTCCAGGCTGTGCGCCCTCCCCCAGCCTACTGATGGGGGGAATGTTGAGAGACAGCACCGGTGCTGTGCCAGCACCGCTCCGCAGTAGCCTAAGCACTGGTGTGTTACCAACACCTTTCCTAGATACCAATGCAAAGCACAGCACTGAGGGCTGCTGTGCAGAAAACAAACTCCAGCCAGACTCCATACAGTGGGTGTGATAGATTCTTTAAAAAACAAAGCTACAAAAACAGAACTCTTGATCTTACCAATAAATCGAGAAAAAAATCTTAAAAGAATTGTATGGATGTATGAAATACCTGATGTTAAATATGTTTAAGATTTTTTTGCTTTTTATGAGTCATGAAGTGTCAAATGCTGTTCCATTTTCTTAGTTTTGCTGCTGCCCTTGTGTTCCATAGAACAACGTTATCAGAAGAATTTCAAAAGGCAGTCCTTATAATACCTTAACAACCTGGGCTTTAGTTATTTCAGAGGATTTAATGGTCAATCACTTTTTACCAGGACTGAAGTGTTTACGAACCGACATGGAACATCTCTCTCCAGAGCATGAGGTGAGCAGCTATGTTTACTGAATATGAGATGTAGGTGGCGGAAGTTGAAATGTGATGACATTTAAAACTAGAAGTTAAAGAGAGCTGCTCATAAGTGGTTTCAAAACATGGCATTGAGGATTTTTTTTGATAAAGAATAGATCACATGATTTCAAAACCAGTAAAGTCTTGTAAAATGTTTTTCTAAGCTGAGGACCTCTGCAGACAAATACTCAACTGTCAGAAATGCGTTTAGAAACACAGATCCTCACAGACTGAAGGGAAAGGAAATGTTTTTCCCATCTTGATGTTAATCAAACCAAGGATGCTCTGAAATCAATGGCTACAATAAATCCATGGAAATGCAGATAAAAATTGGTTGAGTGCAGGAAAGCAACTATTAAGGATTAGGGAAGTAGAATCCTAAAATACCTGTGGTACACTGTGTCCAGTTCTGGGCTTCCCAGTACAAAAGCATGGACTTAGTGGAGAGAGTCCAGTGAAGGGCTGGAGGACAAAATGAGGGAGCTGGGACTGTTCAGCCTGTAGAAGAGAAGGCTTGGGTGAATTTTATCAGTACCTGAAGAGAAGGTCCGAAGATGACAAAGCCAGGCCCTTCTCAGTGATGCTCAGCGACAAGACCAGAGACCATGGGCAGAATTGGGGTTTTTTTTAATTGTGAGAATGACTGAGCAGTGGCCTGCATTGTCCAAAGACGTTGTGGAGTCTAAATGCTTGGATACTCAAAAGCCATCTGGACATGTTCTTCCTTGGCTTTTGGCTTCAGGTGGCCCTGCTTGAGCAGGGGGTTGGACCAGATGATCCTCCAGGGGTCCTTTCCAGCCTCAACCATTCTGTGATTCTGTGAATTATAAAGGGCAGATTAAAAGAAGCAGACAGGACAACATGGGAGTGAACAAGATCTTCTCTGGTAGGAGGAGCTTACAGAAAAAACCCAAAAAAGTTAGTAGAAGAAGCCAGCTTGAGCAACTTGAAAATCTTGGCCCTATGCACTTTTTTGGTGAGTACTTGAAGAGGAGGAATACTAACAGAGAATGAAACAAAGAGATGTTAAGTCAGTAGCAGAAATAAGAGATGTCATTTCATTGCATGTTGGGGAAAATCTTAACAGGATGAACATTTCAAGGGATGGAGGAAAAGATTTAATTAGAATGTATAGAAGAATACTGTTGTAGGCTTTGAGGGTTAATACTATATTTTCATGAACTACTTTGTACGTGAGAAAATTAGTTTATTTTCCTTGTGTTTGCAAAAGTGACTGGATTGAGATGACTGTATTCTCTGGGAGTCCTAAATTCTTATATTCAGTAACAAAGTTCCTTCTTCCAGTTACATTTGCTATCTAAAAGCCTAGAGTATCAATCTTTTGTTTTCTGTATATTATTATTGGAGGAACTTTTCAACCTGAAAGGAAAGAATCTGAGTTCATAAGGCTGAGTCAAAAGGAACAGTAGTGACCTGAGCATCACTCAAAGGCAACATAATTGTGCTTCCTTACCACAGGCAGCACTGGAGGTGTGGCAATGATAGATATTCTGTGTTCAGAGAGAGGTGGAAGATGGACTGGGAGGTCTTAGGCATATATGTGAAAGCTGCTGCAGGCAAAAGTTTAATTTTCTTTCATCAGTGGGATAACTGATACAAATTCTGCTACTTCATTTTTGTTGTTAATGTAACTTCTAAGGTTTAAAGACATAGTCAGTTCAAAAGATACCCTGAATTACTACAAGGGGCTTGATTGAGATTGAATCTTATAGTCAGGGAAGGAACTGAGGACTGGAATAGGATTTAAAATAAATCAATAAGTAAAGACAGCTCTCAATCCTCCATTACAACACTCTGCATTACTGTGCTTAAGTGACTTCAGGCATGATGCCAAGTGCTTTGTTTTTTTAGCAAGAGAGCAATATAAAATTTCAAACATTTACTCCTGCTCCAGTGGGTTAGGAAACTCACTACAGGCTTTATGATTTTTATCACTTTTATTGTAGAAATGGATGCCTAGTGCTTAATCAGCTTCCCACTTCAGTAGGATGTTTGTAGGCATGCTGATAGAAGCTTCTGAGGCCCAATGAGTTCTAGTGTCTGTTTTGGAAGCCTTCTATCTGAAAATCATGTTTTCTGAAATAAATGCCCTTTACTGTCTCAAATAATTAGACATTTGCATAAACAGAATTAAGCCTTTTTTCATTATTTTGGCCACTGTGGTGTTATTCATTATTCAAACCGCATATCACTTGACAAATGCACATTTTCTAAATCACAGTGCCTTAGTTCTAATGGCTTTAACATCAGTACAGAGTTTATGCTCATCTTGGAAGGGTAACATTGTGGAACTGGCTTGTGTGGTCCTGTCTGGCAGCATTTACCACTCAAAACTCATACTTGTTTTCCTTTCTTTCATATAAATAAAAGTGTAAGTTGGGAATTTAGACCAGACTTTCTCATCTTTAAAGGAAATGTTTCACTTTGTGTAGACATTCAGATACTTTACTAGCATCTCTAATTCAGTGTCAAGTCCCTTCTTCCTCATTTTCCACTTGCCTTCTATGGGTTTTCAAAGTAAGTGGATTTGAGTTTCATGATAGTGAGTCAGTACTTGGTAAAAATATTTAGTCCATATACTGCAGTATTGTTTATAAGACGTCAACATGTAAAGTCTCTTAAGTGACTCTAAATATAGAGTTAGTACTCTAAAATATTTCTCTTTAAGGAGATGTGATTTCATAATCAGTCCTATGACCAAACAAAGAGAACCTAAGGGAATAGGTCTGAGCAGTATGTGCAAAGCTATAATGCAGAAATTTAGAAATTAATCTGCAGAAGGGACAAGAATTGCTCCACTTCATCACAAATTATACAGCCTTCCCAGAAGGAGCTGTGCAGTGGAAGAAAAATCCATCCTGCTATTGAAATGATTCTGGATCCTTGATGAGTTATTCTCCCCTTTGATCAAGACTTCATATTGTTGATGTTTGGGACATTTGTATTCAGATGTACAAAAATGAAGGAAAGCTGCAGTGCACAGGTAGAAGTACTAAGTAACAAAAATTATGGTGGCTGTGCTTAGAAATTTCAGGGGTATTTTGATACAGAACAAAAAGCTGGTTTTTTTACTAGAATTCTGAACGTATTTGTCTTGTACCTTTGTACCCTTAAACAATAAGCATTTGTATAACACTTTATGCAAATGGAGGACAGCAAATTTCGCAGTAAGAGTTGTAGTCCTGTTTGAATACTGCTCTCTGAAACACTCAAGGGTGTGTAACACCTGCTACCTAAAATGTTTCAAATGCTAAAGTAATACTTCTGGAGAAACAGGGGGAGCAGTGGCACAGATCTGCAGACCAGGCCACATCTTATCAGTGTAATTAATGACTGTGCTGCAGACTTGACAGAAACCAGCATTTATACAAATACATTTGAAAATAGTTACCAGTTGGTAGTAACCATTAGTGACTGGTCTGTATTTTAGAGATTGAAAATAGGTTTTTTCCTGTGTTGTATATATTCAGGTTTGGTAAGGCAGTGCTGATTTTAAGTATAGTGTCCCAAAAAAGTATTTTGCTTTCTTCTGAGCTGTGGCAGAGGAAGTTTCCATTTATGCAGTGTGCATATATGTGTGTATATGTAGATATTTATAGTTTCATACTTTGCATTCTAACTTTTTTGCCTAAGTGTTTCAAAACACTTTTGTTTTAGTGTGTTAAAACAGTACTGTTGTGAACAGGGTAGGCAGTCATTTATCTGTCCCATGAGTTAACTGTATGGGGGTTTTTTAAGCTTGCTATTGGGAATCATTCCTTTATTTTTGGGTAAGTGTAAAAATGTCAGTGTGGAGGTGTTTTCAGTCTTAAATACTCTGCAGAAACCTTTAATGCTGTAATGCTTAAATAAAGGAAAAAAAGCCATGAGTCATAGGAACTCTGGAAGACACCAGTGGAATGATATCAAGTTGATTTTAGCACTTCCTTCCATTAAGATGTTGTCTTAGGGTGCCATCACACTTTCTTTGCTTTTTCTGTCATGCATAATATTCATGAAGATACAGTGTGTCACAGACATGAGTTTGTTTTTAAAAACCTGGGGGGAAAAGAGAGAGTCCTGAATTTCTGTAACTATTTGGAAAACATTTTCTTCCTTTGGTTACTTTGAACGTTTTTGTTGTTTCTAACCTCAAGGCATTATCAGATAACTGATAGGCACTCAAAGGCACTTAAAAAAAACCCAGGGAAATGTTTTAAACAGTTCTGCTAATGTCAGAATTATTTGCGGAGTAGATTTCATAAGAAGTGTTAATGTAAGAGGAAAAATGTCAAATTTGTCATGTCTCTTCCTTATGTGACTTAGGTTATTTTGAGCTCCATGATAAAAGAATGTGAACAGAAAGTGGAAAATAAGACCGTCCAAGAACCACAAGGGTAAGGCTTCTGCTTCCCTTTTTCTATGTGCCTCCAGAGTAGTGTTCTGCCGAGTGTATTCCATAATGATGTCTGTTGCAGCAGCCCTCTTGTTAGAGGGTAGAAGTGAGCTAAGACACAGACTTATTGTTTATCACAGCATGAAAAGGGTCCTGCTTTATTCCTCTTTACAGCTTAGCCATCCTGACTCCAACTATCCACTGACTCTGGCTGCAGCAAGCTCCTACTGTGGGTTTCCCTTGCAGCCTCGGACTGCAGGTTATTTCCTGCTGAACTATGACTGCAGGTGTTAGTTTGCACAGTCTGAAGGCAGGCAGGCTTTTGCCTAGCTAGACTATGGCTGCACGTTCCCACAACAGGCTCCAACTGCAGACCCAGACTGACCTCACAGCAGTGATTCTCTCTCCCCAGGATCCTTCTGCTCCATGATTTCCTCTCACCAGCTAACCCAATCCCTTTTATCACACTCATCCTTATTGGATATAGCTGTAACTTGTCAGGGGCAAGGCTGTATTGGGTAGTTAACACAGCTGTTACTTACCAGGGGCAAGGTTGCCTGTATTACCTTATCCTACAGGTGTCCAGGGTTTGTGACCTGAAATCCTGCACTGACATATGCTGTATTTGAAAACAAATTTTAGAAACTTTAATACAGTGGTTGTTTCTGTCTCCAGTGTAAAACATGGCATCACAATTTTTTAATAGGAATGATGTTCTTTGTTCTTAATTTTTTATTCATTTAAAGCAATATTTAAATTTCTGTCCTGAATCTGAGAAATCAAGGGAGTGCCTGGCCTAAGTGCTTAGAGCAATGTATGTAGCAGACAGGCTGAGGGAATTGTTCTGGTCCTGGGAATGGCTTGCTTCAGGCTGCTGTCCTGGTTTGCACATGACCAGTGCACACAAAACCACTTTTCTCCAGTGTATCCCCTGACCCCTCACTGTGTGAGAATGCTGGTTAGGAAGCAGGCCAACTTTGGGAAAATGCCACCTGTGTTCCACTTTGGTCAAGTGCAACAGAAACAGTAAACCCAGCTTTCCAGGGAGGCAGCAGACACACGGTATTCGGTGCGTCTATTTGCTTCACATGTAGAGATGGTATCACATGTGTACGCTTCCTGATAACAAAAGCAGCCAACAGACCCATGTTGGATGTGGAAATTTGGAATGCTCAGTGTCATGATGAGTTTGTTGTATGTGCTCTGTCACCTGCTTATTGCCTGGAATGGCATGCCAGCCGGTAAATTTTTGGGGATTATTACATAACTTAATAAATCCTTAGCAGTGGTGGCAAGAAGTGTGTGAGAAGGTATCTGAAAAGAGAATCCATTCTCAATCCCAGTGCTTTGTCACGGGAATTGAGACAATTACTGAAGCTTGTTAATGTCATGCTTCCTTATCTGCAACAAACTGATAGAATTTACTTCTTGAAAGAGCTCACCCATAGTCCTGGAAGCAACTGATAGTTTGAGAATGACTAAAAGTGTACAAGAACTGAACAGAAGAAATGTGAAGTAGAAAAAGAGTCAGTCTCTCATGCACCAATTAAAATACTTCAGGCTTTACTAGCAGTAAATACTTTGAAATCAGTCAGTCCTATTAATCCATTGCAGAAACAGATAAATGCAAACCTCATACGAAGTCTAGTGTATTTTCTTTAAGAATGCAACTGCTGAAAATTAAGATATGAAAAGGATAAGTTTTTTTGATCTGTTCCTTTGTTCTTTAATTAGCCTTCCCCTTTCTTATTCAACATCAGGCTATGGTTGCAGTCTTGTACTGTACAAAATTTACAAGAAATATTCTACCACTGAAGAAATGACCTTTTCATATACGTAAATATCTCTGTTTTCTTGCTAAGTGGTTGCTGATTTCAGTTCCTAATTTCAATGACAAATATATGTTTGACAAAGGATTTAAATGTGACTAGGTTATAAATTACTGGGGTTTGTTAACAGCATGGAAATGCACGCACAGAAATCAAAATGGGTGCAAAAGCAAACTTCAGATGTTCTTACCTTGTCTTTTCCCCTTGCTGTTAGAAAAAGTTGGTCAAATAATACAGGATCAAAGAAATAGTTTTTCAGAAGATTAAATTCTGTATTTTAAAATATTGGGTAGTTGCTTTTGTTAAACATTTTCTTTAGCAATTAAAAAGGTATTTCAGTCGTGGGTAACAACTTAGGTTACAAACTGATTGCTATAAAATCCCCATCAGGAATGTATGTTTTGGCCTAGAGCTTCCCCGTAAAACAGGTAGAGCTCTATGTAGCATCTGATTCATGTAGACACCAGGAAAAATTTGATGTTCACACATTATTTTTGTTTGTGGGTTGAGTTTTGTTTTGGTTTCTAAATAATGAATAAATGCAAGGACTTTTCTGTGGGACTAATTATTTCAAACAAGATATAGTATTGCTTTGTTGGGTTCGTTGATTACTTTTTAAAGATGTGAGACTCAAATTGATTTCATGTCTATTTTTGCTATGTTTAAATACTCAGTTTGCATAGTAATGGCAATACTTTGGAGCCATATTTAAACTTTTAAGTGTGTGGATGCTGTGGATTATGTTTCTATTTACGGTAACATAGTATTAGAAAACATGAACTTCTAGACTCTACAGTTGTTACTTTTTAATTTTTGACATCAGATAGCTGATATCCCCCAAATTGTTTCAAGAACCAATGGAACGCCTCCTTGTTTTCCTCAGTCTTATTCAGGATCATTAGTCTAATGAGAGCAGTTTGTTTAAAACCACAGGCTTACAGTTGCTAGGCTTTCTTTTCTGAAGTAAGCAGTTTTATTTTCTTAATGCTGCTAATGCTTGGAATGTACAGTATTTCCCAAATAAGTTTTCAAGGCTACACACAACTCTAGGATACCTCATAGCCTGAGCTATCTTCTTGTCCTTAACTAGCTGATAGTGAGTGTAAACTGTTACTTACATAATTTATTTGCCCTTGTTTTATCATGAAATCAAAGGAAATTGCATAAGGCATCCATCTTACCGTAGCAGTAATTTCCCTGCTGAGTTTTATCAGCTGGAAATATGTGATTCATTAGTTGACTGGAGATGTTTAATCAAGCCAAAGATGTCTGTGTGAATGTGCCTGAAATAAATATTTTACTTTAAAAGTTTATAATTAAACTATTTCCAAATCCACAGTACAGCTTTAGTGAGAAGCCTACCTTTTATTTTCAAGGTACTTTAAAAGAACTAGAAATCATTATCACTAAGGACCTTTTTTTTGTGTGGTGTGAAATGCAAGAAAGTACTGTGTACATCCCTTCTACCTTTGAAGAAATCATTCAAGTTCTGTTTAAACAATTCAGAGTTGACTACAGTTTGATCTCCTTGATGCAAGTGTGTCTAACAGAACTGTTTATAACTTTTCAGACTGAAAAGTCAGTTCCTGTAATCAGACCTTTGCCAGTAAGACAGATTTTGTGGTCTTAGCTATAATTTTGAAATGCAGAGTCCACACTGAGTCCACAAGGGAGAATTTATTTGGTAATATTTTCTAAAATTGTCCTTGTCCAATGTTGAAAAACACTTGCCATTTTACCTACAAATATAGGAAGTATAGAATATTTGTTAATATTCCTGCTATGTACATTTGCTCTGTCTTGAGACAGATGACTCCTACTGTGCTAAACAGTTACATATATCTGAAGTTGAGCTCACTGATATGTTAATTAAAAAAAAAAAGTCTGTTAATTTCACATAATAGGGATAATTTCTCAACATATTATTCAGAGTTTAGCATGCTGTAGCTTCAGCATTGATTGATTGATTGCTTCTTCCAGTCCAGTCTGTGGGAAACCTATGAACTCTCCATTGCCCTATCTAGTATGTCTCAAGTAGCAATATCCAAGCATAGGTAACAGGAGCCGCATTCCCAACAACCATAAGGAGAAGCTCCTTACCCAGCAAGGGGCTGACTCAGTAGGACTCAGGGTGGGGTTTGCAAGAAATTTGAAAAGAGATCAAAGGCAAGCTGATCAAGTAATATAAAATAAAGATTTATTGAGAGTTACTAGGTTGACAGTCCTCACCAATTTTTAACTCAGCTCAGGTGGAAGTAGTTGGAAAATAAAGAGTTGAAAATTAAGGAGAGAGATCACTCTTTTTGCTTACCTTGCTTTTGCTCATCTCTACATGTCTGCTAATGTCACTGTTGGAGGCAGGTTACTTGGGTTAGAAAGGTCTATGTCTGAACTAATACTGTTGAACTTAAACTAAATAAACATAAGGATTGACATTTCTGGTGAAAAGGCAAAGCCAGTCTTTCACAGAGGTACTTGTCACTATTCACATAGCAATTCCCCAACAGGTAGCAAATGCTAATGTGGTGACATCCAAAGGTACTAAAAATTAGCATGTGCAAAAATATTTTACCATTTTCACAGGCACTGTGAGCATATTATTATAAATTTAACAGTGTATGTATGGACTAGGTAGTGATGGGTTTTCATTCTTCTTCCCAGACTGGTCTTTTTTGTTGAAACCTCTGAAACACAAAGGCAATTTAGTTGCTTAATAAATAACAACATAACGTTCTTTTTAATTTGTCGTCTTATGCCACTAAATGTTTTCCTTTCCTAGCTCGATATCAATTGCAGCAAGCCTAGTGAGTGAAGATACAAAGACCAAGTTTTTGAACAAAATGGGCCAGCTGACTACATCAGGTGCAATGTTGGCTAATGTGTTCCAGAGGAAGAAGTAAGATGGGAAAAGGAACTCCCAACTAACACTAAGGTGGACCTTACAGAGACTGGTTCCTGTACTTGAAGTACTTGCCTTTTAATTTCTTCTGTCTTATGTTCTTGTAGTATAATTTTATTCTAACCTCCAAAGATATTTGCACTGCTTTTGAATATCGCTGTGTATCTGTTAATTTTGGGTTAACTGTGGTTGATATAAAACTGAAATTATAGTCTGTACCAAGTCCGTTCTGTGTTCTTGTCTTTCCAGCATCATTTTTTTATATAGTGGAAGGTTTTGGTTTTTTATTTTCTGACAGGATATCAGCAAATATCTGTATTATACATGGAGCTATTCTGACGGTACTTAAAATAATGTAAATTTGAAGTCATTGTCATGAAGTAATAAAAGTGGAGATTACTTATGTATTTAAATTATGAGAGAGTAATGCAGATTTTTTAATTATGTTTCTAAAAAGAAGAGGAAGAGCCACCAGCATTTGTCTGTGCTTCTAGGGTTGTTTTTTGTAAGTATTGTGCATCTTGAATACAGAGGAATTGCAGTATCTAATGTATGAGACTGCTTGCACTGCATCAGTCTGCAGGGAATGCTGATGTTTCAGATGCTTTATGCTGACATTGTAAATGCTATACAAAGTCCTTCAGATAAAATTCTCACACCTACGTGGTTTTTGAGGGATTTTTTTATTTTGTTGAGGTTTTTGTTTTATTTTAAAGCACTTTACAAGTCTGCATATCCACAGGCACATCCATTAAGTAAAGGAAAAACATGATAAATGAATAAATGTTAATACATGTGTAAGCTACTACACAGGGTCCCCAGTACAGTTCTGCAGGCAGAGGAAACCTTATTCAGGAGAGAGACAGCTTTCATCTTGCACTCAGTGTGCAATTCTGTGGACTGTGAAAACTAAAGATATTTTGTTGTTTAGATTGAATTTCAGTTCAAATTTAATTTTGGAGTATTTGAAATTATGTTGAGTTTGATGTGCAGTTTCTTTAAAATGTTAAGTAGACTGCCTACATACTTTTTGAAAATGACATTACAGGGAGTATATTCAACTACCAAATACTTGTGTTAGCAAGGAAGCATTAACAACTAAATCCTTTTCTTCTTATGCAGCACTTCCTCCTCCCCGCCCCCCCCACCCCCCTTTATGTCAATGTAAGCTTCTGAAAGTAAACTCAAGTGCATGCATGAACTGGTATGAGGCAGCAAAATATAAAAGCTCAGGCATTCTCTGACACAGTACCATTTGGCTGGAAGTATGGACATCTTTGAAGACATGGAAAGCAAAAAGAGCAAGGGAATAAAGTATTCCCTCCTGAAACAGAATATGGATGGAATAGCAGGTCGGGTATGCCCCTTAGATGGAGATAATGGAGATAACTTGAGACTTCTGACTGCTGCAGGTCTGTGCCTGTTGGCTCTGCATACGCTGTTCCTGCCGTGTTTGTGTTGTGACAGGGCCTGCTGCTCACGCGCGCACCGTCAGTCCCCTTGCACTGCACTGGTGGAACATTTTTCTGGAGGTTACAGACAACTCCATGCCTTCGTGTTGCTCATTACCATGAAAGTATGCTTTTAGCAGACTGACTGTGAAATGGAGGCATTCCTGAGGAATGGGAAATGGTACCATTCCTCTCTATTGTTCTGTTGTCAATAAAAAGTTTTGTATACCTGCTTTGTCTTGTTACTTCTGCTCTTCTCTGAAAAAGATAATTACAGCAACAGAGCTGTTAACAGCAGAGACATCTAATGCACAGGAATTGTTTAGCCTTAACTCTTTTTACATGGCAGGTGGTTGACTGAAATTGCTCAATTTCCGATCTGTGTGCTTGGCTCCTAGACCTGTGGCTTTACTGCCATTTTCATGCAGGATCTCCTCTTCTCCTATGGCTCCTGTGCCACAGTTTTGTTTTGGATTTTTTTTTTTCTTCTCTTTTCTGACTCCTCAAGCAGTTGCAGTGCCAGAGACAGCTTTGTAGTCAGGAGAGTGAAATAACATGTCCATGGTTAAGCTGCTGCTTTCTAAAGCAGGGCGGCTGCCTGTGAGAGTGGCTGCTCACCTATGCTGAACTTCATCCAGTGTTGGGAAAACTTTACACTTGCGAATTCGCACAAGCCAAAAAACTGACAGAAATTTAACTGTGGAGAAAGTGGGATGAGACTCTTCAGCTTGTTAATATAAATGTAGCATCTTTGCCCTTATAGAGTAATAGGCCCAGTCTCTCCAGCCCCTTGAAAAGTGTAGCTTTTGCTACTCATGGTTCTACTTCTCCTCAGTTGTAGGAATTTGAGTGATGATCCCAGGAGAACCAGCACAGTAACTCCTGAGGTGAAAAAATTACTATGTAGGCAGCAAACTTCCAGTGCAGATTGTTTTCAGGAGTTTTGCCTGGTCTCTGCTAGTATATGTTGGTTGCAGGAGTTTTTGAAAGTGTTTATTAGTTTTCAAATATGAACAGACTTTCAATATTGCAAGAAGTTGTTNATTATTCCTCCTAACTATGGCACTGTGGCATTCAGGACTGGAAAATAAAAGAGAGACCCATTTAATGAGAAGAATTGCCAGAATATTTTAAATTAACCTTTTCCTCCCTATTACTACTCAAAATAAGTGAACCTTTTGGGAGAAAATGTTTTGTTAAAAGAAAGCAGTTCATCCCGTAAGGGTTGTCTTCAATTGCTTATGGCTCTGCCTGAGTAAGGATTCTGTATAAAACCTAAATGTTTGCCTTATTGGCATTGCCTGAACTTCTTCAGCTTGTTAGCTTTAAATGCCGAAGGTCTCATGCTGCCCCTGGAGAAATTTCAGATGAAAACGTTGTATCTTTATTTAAAATATTGATTCTTGTGTTCTTAAACAAACGTGATCAGTGGGCTGAAGGTACCTGGCTCCCTCAATGTGTTTTCTGTTTTAAACATAAGGCTAACTGATATTATGCCTATATTTAGTTCTGAAAGAAATTGTTTTCTAGAACTCTAAATTAGGCAAATTGCCCTTTTTGTATCTTCTAAGCAAGGTGAATAAAGGGAGCTGTGCAAGAAAAGATGCTCAGTCTTCTGTCAGTCTCTTCCTACTCCTCTTCTGCACCAAGAAGAAAAATGATCCTGCTATTACTGTACATGAAAGTATATTCTGGTTAGGAGAACTAAAAGCAGTGTTTGAGTGGATTTGGGGCTAGAGAAGGTAAGGAAGCAATGGATTGAAAGATTAAAAATTATCCATGAAAAACATCTCTTGTGACACACAAAGAGGAGTTTTTGTAGTATATTGTGAGAATTCATTTGCTACATGATGATTCAAAAAGATTCTGCAGAAAATTAGATTTATGGGATATTTCTACTCTCTTGTGACACTGTTAATGGCATTTCTCTGTTCCAGGAGTCCGTGGCTCTATATTTTAGTGCATTTATGGAGGTGGGTAAAGTGTATTCCAAATGTTTTAAGTAATGTCCCATATGGAACTTACTGATGATGATATTTACGTAAATCATAAAGTACTACACAGGTTCATGGAGCAGAAAGTCACTGATGTGTTGATACAGCAAGCTGACTGGCATGGCGCTGATCCGAGGTGGAATCACAGAAGTTCCTGCATCAAATATAAGTGCTGATGAATAACAGGAATGAAGGCAACAAAATTTCAAGGAAACAAATTCACTGGTTTTCTGAATGCATTTGGCTAATGCTTCTAGTAAATACATTCAGATCCACAGCTGATTTGGTTTAGACTATGAAATTGGTCAACAAAAGGCCAGAGGAGTGTGGTTGTTGAATAAATCCGCTCAGGTCCTGGATGTCAGCAGTGTACGCTGATACGTCGTGTGTTAACTTATTCAGATGAGGAACCTTGAGTGAATAATCGTTTTTCCAGAGAAGCTGTTTCTAAGGTTTATCTTAGAAGCCGTTTTAAGGTTTCCTTAGGTTTAATGCTGGCCAGTTTTCATCCATACCTGTAAGCTGTAGGAAAAGATGATTCTGCTTACGGAGTTAATAACAGGCAAGCCAATGGTAAACAGCCTCTGTCTTTGAAGGCATCTGTGCTACATGCAGGGCTTGAATAACCATCACACTTCCAGTTTGGTAAAAGACTTCCTTAGGCTGAATATTTCCATTTCCTAGAAACTTCTAAGCATGAGCAGTTCTACTGCAGAAGTCAGTGACTTGAAACAGTGGTTTCAAGTGGTTTCACCACTTGGTGTCAAGGGCCAACACCATGGCAGTGGTCTGTCTGGTTCCTTTCCCAGCGCTGGGATTGCATGACCACTGCCTCCCTCAGTCACCCCATGTCAGGCTGATCTGCACTCTTTTGACTTCACCATCCCACAGAAGCAGAGGGCTGTTTGTTCTACCATTTAAGTACTGTTTGCAAATAGGGCTGTTTGCTGTATATTAGAATATTGCCATTCCCAAAACTATTGTGACTGTGGCCTTGTGCTGCTGCTCCTTGCCCTGCACTTTGACAGTTTTTTCCCATTCCACAACACCTGAGAGGCTTCTTCAGGAGATGGAGGCAGCACAGTGGAGTCCTACCAAAGTGGCAGCAGCTTAGCAGAGTGTGTGCCGTGCAGAATCGTGTGGGTCATTCTGTCAGGCATTTGCACCTTCTCTTTAAATATGCTGCAAGGGGAGGGGAAGTGGTGATGGGGAAGAAGCAGCTGCAATGTTTAATAGGCAATAAAGACTCATTTAAGTTTGATCCCTTGCTGACAGATGAATGTACTCCATTGATCTGAGTCATCTCAGGTGAGTTTTCAGAGGAGTTTGGGATCATTAAGTGTGCTGTTAGATAAAATGGCAGAGTGGCTCTGGGGAGCTGGTAATGGGGTGTTGCAAAGGAGTTAGGGTCTCAGTCCCCCTGCTGGTAGGTGTTAGCCAGCTGTAAAGACTCATCTCCAGGGCTTGAGGGATCTCCTGGGCAGAGCAAGCTCCCCAGGCCATGCCAGTATTGTGCTTGTCCCAAGGATGAATATATGGCTCAAGTCTTACAGGTTGACAGCTATCTTATAAACATCAAAGTTAAAAATTCACCATGACTTTGTATTTCCTCCCAGGAGTATGCAGGCATAGCTGTTGCCACAGTGGCTGGTGATAACCTGTCGGCTCAGTGTCTGCTTGCACGTACTTCAAATATCTGACGTACTAGCGGTGGGTGGTTTTTCTTTTGAATGCTGTGGACTTGAGGTTCGGACAGGCATTTAGCAGTGGTACATTTTTGCGGGATTGTAAAAGGTGTGTTGTGTAAACCACACCAGTGTGACTAAGGAGCTTTATTATAGTTGCTCTGTCATGGGAAATACTTGTGTGTTTGAAATATTCAAGGAGACTGGGCAAAAGAATGCTATGGAAACTTGCCTTCCACAGGAAGAAAAGTTTCAAGTTGACCACATGATTTTGTATATGGCTTGGATTTTTTTGTAAATAATAGATCTAAAATTTTTAATTTACTTATTTTAATAGCTAGAGTTCTCAAATAAAACTGGAGCCTTCTGTGCTAAAATGTGCAGATATTTTTCTACGTTTTTTCTCCAAGTGTAGAAAACTCCACATGCTGGGTCAGACAGTAGGGCTGCCTCCCTGCAGTGGGTGATGAGGCAGCTGAGGGCAGCCTTTCTCCCTGGTCCCATGGCAGACTTTCTGCAAGGATTGCTGGCACTCCAAGCAGTACTGCAGTACTCCAAGCTGCACTGTGACCCATCTGCCCCACAGGACATCCCCGATTTAGAGGGAGCTTTCCTAGAGCTCTAACTTTGCACTGCACTGCCTTTCATGCTCACCTGCTGAGAGGCAGGTGCTCAGATTTACAAAGCCTGTATTTAGTCCACAGACTGAAACCACAAATAACCTTTGTGACACATACTGAAAGAAAACCATTGATCGTGATCGATCAAAACCCTTCATCTCATCCTCTATCCCTTGACAGCATGTGAGAGGCAAGGGAATGCCTTCATACACTTCCTGCATATGTGAAAAGGTTTCCCAGGGTGCAAACCATCTGCCTTGCAGTGTTGCTTCTCCGCCCAAGTTTCCATCACACCACTTTGAAGACCTGGATTTAACTCAGAGCCTCCTGGTTCTCCCTCCCAGGGAAAGGGGGCATCGCAAGGTGTTGGTGTCCATGTGCAGGTAAGAGGAAATTGGTGGCATGGATAAAGTGAAGGAACAGCTGGGGATGTGAACATGAGTGTACAGGTGCTGCTCAGATGGCCCAGTCTTTCACAAACCATTGCTAGCCTTTGCTTTTTGGGTTGAAAGTTTTGAAAAGATGGGAGGCAAAGATGGGAGGGCATTGGCTTGGAGTGAATTGCCATTTATCCCAGCTCCTGTAAAAGAGGAGTTTTCCACTGATGCTGAAGGGCTTTAATTTTTACACAGCTACAAAACTTGCAATGTTACATTGTTGTGCTTCTTTTAGAACAGCATTTAGCAGGTAATACCCACTTTTTCTCTCTCTAGGAAGTAAGAAGGGATCTGTACTGACTGCAGCCCTGCTAAGCGTTCAGCGGGCTCACAGTTTGTTTTCCATGGCAGGCATCACCAAAGATGGGATCCTGGAATTATCCAAGGTATTTTCATTCTGTCGCACCTCTAAGGTTGCACAGGGTCTTCCATCTCTCCTCTTTCATAAGAGCTTCCCAAAAGCTAATCCAGTTTATGCTTGTGTGCCACAGTGGTGAACAGAAGCAAGAGGCACCCAAAAGTAACCGTTAAGTTTGAAAACCTTAATATTTCAAGCACGTTGCTTTTATTCAGAACAAGTGCTTTGCAAAGGTAGCTCACAAAATAATGTTCTGTCAGAGAAAAAACAAATTTCTTAAACAGGTGGACAAACCAGTTTTGTTATAAATGTTCAGGTTTTATTTGTGACATGTAGAATGATATATGTGATAAGTGTTAGAGAACTGACAGTGCTACATGTTCCCCAGTTCATATTTTATAGCATTCACATTTTAGTTCCTAACAATCTACTGCAATCCATAATTAAGACTGTAAAGCACCCAGTAGTGGCTTCTGCGGGTTTTGGCTCAGAAACATAAAATTTAACTCGGAGGAAAATGTCTGAACTTTCAAAAAGAGGCTGTTTTCACATAGTGGTAGAAAATGAGAGAAATTTCAGCCCAAACAAGAAATATTTCAGGCAGGATCAGGGGTGAGAATGCAAAAGTAATTGAGCTGATGTGCAGTACTTACTGCTCTGGAGCTCCTCTGAGCTGCACAGGGCTTGGCTTTACTCCATGCCTTCAAATCCTTCACTTGACACCATCAGAGCAAGCTGATAACACATCTAACTGCTCGTGAGAGAGTGAGTTTGCTCTTGTAGATATGTGGTTAGAACGAGCAGCTGGTAAATAAACACAGCCTATAGCCTTGGTGTTGTGCTAAATGTGAAAAGGGGAAGAGACTTAACAGACTGTTCTGTTTAAAAAGAAACATTTCCTTGTACCATAAACACAAACATTTGAAAACATCCCGGCTAGCACAGAGCTGCATGTTTTCAGCAATGGGTGGATGAGGCTCTGGCAGAAGGATCTCACCCAGGTGCTGTCCCTCCCTCTCAGTGGGCTCCCTCCAGGACCAACAGGACTAACACTGCTGCCGGCAGCCGGGCACACAGCTTTCCACTTGTCACACCTTACCTTGCAAAGCCCCAGTGAAGTCAGCTTTGCATTTGTTGCCTACCAGGCAAGCTGGGTGCCATGGCCATCCCTCCTACTCCTCACTCTCAACTCAGTTCTGTTCTGGACCAGCAGGCTGACTCCTCAAGCAGGGTGACAGGGCTCTGACACAGCACTTGCAAGCTCGATGGCTTGCTGAAACCCATCAGCATGATCCTTGCCCAGTCACCTCCGGAGTGAGGGCATCAGGAGCAGCCGCTGGCCCTAAGCCAGGCACATCACGCAGTGTTGCCTTGAGCCACAGCCCACTGTGGAGCATCAAACTCACCTAGGGGCCACCAGTGCCCAGACAGCCGCGTGTTGTCAGAGACCAGGCAAGGGAATGAGGCCAGCGGAACCCACTTGAGCACAGATGAGGCAGGGCCCAACGCTTGCTGGGGATATTAGAGGGGTCAAGCAACTTGAGGGAGATCAAGAAGGCTTTATGGCCCCCTGGAAACTATGTAGGGGTGAAGTGAAGGTCATAGCTTCATTTTGCTGTGCAGGCAGGCCCTCCACTAGCTACGGGAAAAAAGCTCAGCAGCTGTATATGTCCTGAGTGTACCATCCCTCTGAGCAGAAATCAGACAACAGCACCACTGAGGAAGGATGAGTTTTTAAAAGTCTCTTCATCTTTTGTGTTTGAACGTATTTATTTACTTGAAGACGTAGAGAAACTCCAAGTTTTTTTCCCGGTCAAGGGTTAAATCTAAATACACAAGTGAAAGAACAACTTCCTTCTTTGTCTAAGTCAGAAACATGCTCCCAAGCTTCTTTCTCAGCATGTAAGCACAGGGCAGGTTTTGTGTCCACAGGGTCAGCTCTGCTGGATCGCCAGTCTGTGTAAACAGCCCGGCCCTGTCCTGCCGCTCCGCAGAGGATTCCCGTCCCCTTGTCAGACGGGGGACATGGCGGGCCGTGCCGGGCATGTCCCGGGCTGCAGCCTCTCGCCTCCAGGCAGGGCTGGCGGCGGAGGCTCTTGCGGGGGTCAAGAGGCCACCGTGCAGCGTTCCGAATCAGGTCGCAGGGACTGGCCCCGCGCACGGCGTGGAGTGGTTTGGGAGCGCTCCCAAAGCACATCTTCCGCCTTTCTTCCCCTCTTGGCAGCCATCCCGTCCGCCAGCTCCCGACATCAGCTAAAGTACGTGGAGGGGGAAGGGAGGGGGACCTCGGGCTGTGCCAGAACGCCGAGGCCGGCACCCACATGCTGCACGGGCACCGGGGGGGGACAGGGCACGGGAAGGGATGGGAC
>WBMY01009460.1:478149-511479 GCA_013397315.1 Donacobius atricapilla
TTTTTTTTTTTTCCCTTTTTCTTCTTCTCTCTTCTCCCCTCGTGTAGCTGAGAGGAAGGAAAGGAAGAAAGAGAAGTAGAGCTCAAATGTGCCTCGCTGCGCTGCCGGGGCGCGGGGGCTCGGCTGGAAGGATCTAGTTTCCCTTCGGTGGCAGGAAAAGGAGCCACGGGAGGAGGCAGAGACGGACAGGCAGACATGCCCGTCCCGTCAGGCTGCTGGCTCCTTCTCCTGTGCCTCGCTGCTGCTGGCGAACAGGTAAGGCCGGGAGCCGGCGGAGGGGAGGTGGGTGTCGCATCCCTCCCCCGGGGTTGGGTTGCTCGTCCCGCTGCTCGGGCGATCGGCGAGGTCGGAGCCCGCGGCATGCCGCGGGGCTGGGCAGAACAGCTTCGCCTGCCGGGCCCCCGCTCCGCTTGTTTGGGTTTTGGTTTTGTTTTTATCCCAGCAACTCATAAGCGTCTCTCGCTTCTGTAAAATCAAAGTAGTCCAAACCCAAAGTTGCAAAGGAAACCAGGGGATCTGCAGGGAAAACAGCCTGCTTCTTCCCAGGGCAGGGTGTGAGAAACCAGAAAATATTTGCAGTGAGGTTGTTGAGGGATATAATTTGCATGTAGAGTAAAAATAAGGCGGACTCCACCCTACCGAACGCATTTGTTCGAGAGAGCGTGGGCACACTTGTCCCTCAGGCGTGGGACGCGGAGTTTTCACAGCCCACGTTCAGCCCTCCAGCTTTCCCAGCGGGATGAGTCCCCTCACGCTCTGGCCATCCCGCCATCCCAAACGTCGGCAGCGGCCGAGCGGCCCCGGGACACGGCCCGGCCCTGTGAGCCCAGCTCCGCGAGTGCCGGGCTGACACTCAGCGCGGCCGCATCATTCGCTTGGAGGTGGATGTGCTGCGCACGGCAGAGCCCGGAACCCGACCCGGTGCCAGGTCAGCTGTCCCAAAGGGCAGCCCTTTCGTCTGACGGGGGAAGATCTGAGCGAGGTTTGGCTCTGCGGTTGTTTGCAAACACAGCGTGCTCTGGTCGCAGCTCTGTGCGATGCCAGGTGGCTGCTGGTCAGCATGGTACGCTTGGGATCGCGGCTGGTCTTCCCCCGCTGTCAGAAAGACCATTTTCTACAGCCAGCTCTTGCTCAGCCTTGTGAATGGCGTACATCGCGTTTCCTCCAGAAGTTGACATCGGCAGAAGCTTGCTTTGCTCTTTCTAATTACACAGCTTAAAAATTTATCCTTCTCCCATCTAGTTATTTAGACTCTTCTGGACTGACAGGATTTACCAATACCACACTACCCTTTATTTACACTTTATTTCCTCCATTAATCAATGTTTGGCAGCCTCGCTATCATTTGTATTTCGTTCATCTGAACTTCTGGTATTTTTCTGTGTCTCATTATTCTTGCTTAGTTATATAATTTAAAGTGCTTCACTCAACATGGGGCTGTAACCAGGACATGGCGGAGTTCCCTGAGAGCAAGGTGCAGCTTCAAGAAAAAAAGATAAAAAAACCCAAACCAAAACAGAAAACCCTCTGCTGTCTACAGCTTACAATTTAATGTCTGACCGCACAGTCCTGAGAGCCTTTCCTTTGGATCCCTGGTCCTAAATATGTTGCCTAAAACCACACAGGCCTTTTTTTCCACTTCTAAAACATACGTTTTGTTTTATCCACCCTCACTCTCAGTCTTCTCTCAAATCGCTGCTTTCCAGGTGTTGTCCATATGTATGTGAATGAGCCTGCAAATTTCAAAAATTATTTTTACATCACAGCTTTCAGATGGTTTATTCTGTCCCTTGGTATCCTCTGTGTCTCTCTTTTTTCCTGCCCTGGTGCTCAGGACTGATCAATGCAGCAGGAAGAGCAGATCTCGGTGCTGTTCATACCTTTACTTCAGGTCACTAACCATTACATACCTGCTTCCTTCTGGAGCTGTTTGGGTTTAGTGCAGTTTTTCCCTTTGGAATATCCTCATTGCATGGAACTGGCTTAGCTTTTGACCAAACCTTGGAAATTCAGATTTCCATGTTATAGCTCCCAGCATATTTAAGGTACCTGATGTAGGAGCCAGAGCTCCTCATCATTTCTCACCTCTTGATTCATAGCCTTTCTTTCACAGGACAGAGAACAAGGAACTTGTATTTATTTTGGGCTGATGTGTAAAATCTTTCCACTGCATCCAACATGTGCTTAATTCTGTGTTTGGACAGGGTGCAACTTTGCATCGCCGTTGCTTTGGACAAGCAGCAGCACAAAACTGCAGGTAGCTCCAGGAAAGCTGCAGCATAAGGATAAGGATAAAACATAATTTGTCAAAGAGCCCATTAATTTAATATTCTGCCTTCAACAGTGAGTAGGACCTACAAGAATGTGAAAGGCAAGCTTAGAGAGGTGCTGCTCTGGAGCAGCCTTTCAGTTTCTCCTTGGTCTGACTGATTTGGGCAGTAGTTTCTTCAAAGAGTGATGCTTTCTGATGGAACAAATGTGAGAAAACCTGTGGGAGGGTTGAGGTTTTTCTGATGACTCTGTGTTTGTTTAGACTGGTTAATAGGGTGGAATAACGCTCAAATTATGATATTTGCAATGTATTTCCTGCAAAGAATGAGAAGCATTCAGAGATGTAAGTTATTGCGTACTCACTCATAATTCTGCTGAGAATAGATGATCATTGTCATCATTTTCACCAAAGAGGAAATGGGAACAGAGAATTCGTGACTTGCTCTAGGTCACACACCGAGCAGAACTTCTGGGAGCAGAGCTCAGCCCTTCTTATCTTGTGCTTCACCCACAAGATGATCTTTCCAAGCGATTCGTTTTGGGCACCTGTCAGAGGTATTTTCCTTTCTGGGCTGTGATCTGCTCAGCTTCTTTGCACAGAATAATCACATCCCTTTCCTTGCTCAACACCAGTAAAGGGTATCAGTGTTACAATCAGATGGGTGTCAAAGTCTCTGAGAATGTGCATTTGCAAATGTACAATAAACCATTTGCACCATCAAATTCATCTCCCCTTTTGTGGCATGGGATGGGTCCTTCCACTACTCTGTAACATTTACTTCATTAGATAAAGTTTCCTCGTTGCAACCATTTGGAATTCTTTGCAATGTAGAAAAGTTTTGGCCAAAATATAGATTTTTCTCTAACTTCCTAAAATGCACAGTCTGTATGATGAGAGAGGGAAAAAAGGGGTGTAACAGTGATTATACTGTGTTATATTGTGGGCTCTCCTGGTCCATTTTTCCTGCTCTGATCAGGGCCAAAGGAATCATTCAGTAGAGCAAAACTTCTACAATATGTAATCTAAATTCCTGGATTTATTCTACCATTAACAGCATGGGCTTCAAAGCTACTGTAGTTCAGTTAGTTCATTTGTAAAAATTCCCTTGCAGCAATGGTTCCCATGAGGAGCACTGGCAAGCCTTTCATTGTTTTACAGTTTCCCCCAGAACATGTGAAAAATCTTAACAGCACCTCATATCAACAGAATATAACATGTGTCAAACTTCATCAACCCACAATTTAAGAAATCTGTCCCACTTCTCTTTTCATGTTAAGCATCATTTGGATGATGTAATTTCTTCTTTCCCACCAACAGGACTAAAACAAACCTTTGCCACATTTCACAAGTTGGTAGAATTCAAAGTTTACCAGACGTCTCAAGGATACTGACCAATGTCATCTAGGTCACAGGGCTTTCTTCATACTGTGCCAGAAGAAAAAAAAAAAAAAAGAAACAGAGAGATTAACTGCATCCCTAAGGATCTCTTTTTGTTTCTATTGCCCATTACTGTCTATTACCCTCAAGCTCAGAAAAGTGGGATGTAACTTGACAGCTGGGCAAGAACCAGTACAGATGGTAAAAGGGATGCATGCATAACTACGACATAGAAAGTCATGGAAACCTCAAAGTGGTGCCCTCTAGCATTTATACCTTAACACTATTTAGAGGAATCATACTTGAGTCACTTTGCTACATTTATCCATCTGTCCCTAGGAGTTGAAGTGGTGAAAGACTCTCCTGTAGTAGGTACATGTGCAGATGCAAGGAAAAGGCAATGCTTGCTGAAAGGCTGTCCTCCTGCTTTTCCCTGCCCACTTCCTCTCTGTATGACCAGGTCTCTGGGAAGTCTTTGTGGTGACCAGATCCAGGAGGGTTCCTGCCACCACATGCTGAATTCAGATCTCCCTCCATCCTGCGCCCTGTGCTGTAGGGAGCTGCTCTGCAGCAAAGGCTGCTGGACACATGGAAGGAGGTGGTTGCTTCGGGAGCTGGTTGAGCTTACACAGGAGGGAAGAGGGAAACAGAGACAGCTGGTTCATCATGTCATCAGCTGCAGCTCTGCTCCTTGTATTGACTCTCCCCTTCCTTTCCATGGAAACTCAATTTGCAAGGCAGCACTGGTTTGTGCTGCAGCCACACACCCCTGTTTTTAAGGATACTTTGGTTGGAGTTGCTTGTGCAGGGAAGCAGCTGCTTTGAGAATGGCTCATTATTGCTGATGGACAACACAAAGGCAAATATTCGTGTGTTATAAATGCAAGATAAAAATTAATTGATGTTTAACCAGGTTGCACTCTGGACTTCAGTAGGCCTTGGTCTGTGCGACACAATAGCCTGCTTGCAAGAACTTGCCCCTTTTTATGACTTACTCTTCTTTGAAAATGGTCCAAAGTTCATGTAGTAGAGGAAAAACTCCACAAGCAGCAATGGCTGGAAGTCGCAAGGTGGGCTGCAGGCGGGAATCCAGCTGCACTGGCACTCAGGGTAGCCTGCTGTTGTGTCTGCCCTGTGGGAGCAGGACTTGGTGTGATGCTTCAGCACTGGGGAAAGCAGGTTTCCTGATTTGTCCCCGTCTGTGTGTCACTGCAGTGTACTATCATATTTGTGATGGGGTGTGTCACGGTAGGACACAAAATAGATTGACTCCATACAGTTGTCAGAAGAGAAAGAAGGCTTTATTTACAATTCTAACAGTTTCTTTTATAACGTGCTGCACTAAAAAGGTATATCATTGGTCCATCAGACTGACACTTCTCTCCATTGATTAAGCAATAGGAAACAACACCTGGGGACAGTTGTTATTGGAAAGGGTACACGGTTTACTTAACCTGTTTTGAGAAACAGAGATGTTTTGAAGAGAGAAAACTGTTGACAACTTTCCCTTGGGAAAGGAGCTAGCAATAGTTAACAAGCTAAAAATTCAGACTCAGAAATGTCAAGCCCACAGGGGTGCCTTCCGGAGGGCTCAGCACTGCACAGGAGAAGCAATGTTGACATCATCCTGACATTCCAGGACATCCTGGTTTGTGTCCCATACCTGTGTGGCCACCTGCTTTGCGCAGGGCTTCCGATGGTTACCTCTTTTGTTTGCCTTCTCAGGGTGTGAGTTCCCTGGGCATGGCTTTCTTTGGTGTTTGTGCAGTGCCCAGGATGTCATGGCTGCAAACAAAGCCAAAGAGTCATTAATCACCTTGGGATAGCGCCCCATCTGTTTCCCACCGAAGTCACAGGGAGGTCTGCCTGCACAGGCCCGGGAAGGGAGTGGATACATTGCCCTGGCCGGATGCCACGGCATAGGCTGCAGCATCTAACCCTTACGCTTGTTCTCTGGATCTTCTGCTGCCCGGGACCTCAGCGGCATCCCCACAGCAGAGGCATGTTCCCCACACCACTTGGCCGGATGTGTTTGTGCTGCCTGCCTGCAGCATTCCAAACGAGTGGCTTGAGCAGGGCTTCTGGCAGGGGCTGGCAGCGCAGTGGGCAGGCAGAGAGCTGAGACTCAGGGTTGTCTCTTGGCCTCTGCAGAACCCTCTAGCTGCCTCCCCTCTTAAAATCCAGATAAAAGAGACCAGGAAAGGCTGTGTTTTGGTAAAAGAGCCAAGCTGGCCAGTTTAATCCACCCTGCAAGAGCCAATTAGCCAAGGAGGGGGGAAAAAAATGAGGTCATTCACCCTCACCACTTTGTGGCTACTCCAAAAGAAAAGGAAGTATATAGGGTCTGTTCAAGAATGACAAAGAACAACATTTGTGACTGCAGATGGGTGCTGAATATATTTAGTCAGTGGTCAAAGTGAAGGGAAAAGAAAAGAATCTTGTATGGAAATAAAAATACTGTGAAGTTTTGTTAGGCAACCCATTAATTTGGAATGCAGAAATACAGATAGGGAAAAATGTGCAGCTAGGTTCATATGAAGTCCTAAAACTGCTTATGCAGTACACAAGGACGTCTATTTCAAGTGCGTTATTTTGCCACAGTGAAGAGTTTTGCCTTATGAGCAACATATTCTCCAGAAACTTTTGCATTGTTTGGTAGCAAGGGTGAGATGGTTCCTTGAATCTGATCTCACAGGAAGAAAAGCACTCCCCTGCAATACCACATGTTGTAAAACAGCCTGCTTATGGAAAGCAGCCAGAGCCTCTTCAAACCAGGGAAGAATATTTCTGCAGTCACTGGCAGAGCTGGTTCCTTGTGATGACACCTAAAGAGTGAATTAATCCATTCTCAGCCCAGTCCTGAGCCCTTTCATAAAGGCAGCAATTCCTTCACAACGGAGAAGGTACAGATACAGTCATTCAGTTCTCCCTCTAATTCACACTGAAGCAGAATGGTCTGTTACATGCATCCCCCAGACAGCCATCATCCCAAGCAAGGGCTGCATCCCCACCACTGCCCTTCATGTTTCTACCTGCAGAGTATTCAGCCGTTGTTCCATGGGCAATGCTAAAATCCAGGAGGAGGAAGCCAAAGCAGAGAATCAGGTAGTGAAAGCAAGCTTCTTCTCTTCTAGAGGCTTTCTCATTCTGTCATTTCTCAATCCAGCAGCTCAGCTACGACTTTGGGGTCTTGCCTCACATTGTAAGAGATTAGTATGTTATGTTGCACTCTGAGGGTGTGCTGGAAGGAAAGGATACATAAATATACAGATTTTAAGCATAGAAAGTCCCCATCGGACTCCTAATCTGGCATCCAGCCCAAGAAATCTGTCATGGTCATTTCTTCATTAAGACTCAACTTCAGCTGATGAAGCATCGAAAAATGATCTGCTGAACTAAAATGCAAGAGGAGCATGCTCCCCCTAAATCATTGTGGCTTTACTGTTTTTTGGTTTTTGTTTTTTTTATTAAGCATGAATGGGTGTAGAGTTACTCATGATGAGTCACTGAGACTGTACCTGGAGTGGTAAGGCTACTAAACTTCCCTTTGGAGCACTGCTCTGGCACCTGTTTAATCTAGAAGAGATTTGTCTCTGCAGGCCTTACCACTAGCACACCTAGGTATTAGCTTTGATAATAGTCTTTATTTCTGCTTGTTATGGACTGTTGGTCTTGCTGTCAAGCCTTTTTGTTGAATATTTTGGTTTGGTTAGCTTATTCTCTGATTCACCTTCAGATTATTCTATCTAGTAGCTGTTAGTCCTCGAGTTGCTGTGGCTGTGGGGGTGTGCAGGGTAAAGCATGAGGTTTTGCAGCGAAGTGCAGGCAATGTGCAGGCACTACTGACTGGCCAGGCAGTGAAAATGTTAAGTGTGCCCCTCTGGCTGTGGTGTGGGGGTGACTTTGTCTCTGAATGACAAATGTTGTGCACGTGATGGCAAATCTTCAGCCCTTAGAAGCAGGATGGCTGATTCGCAGCTTCAGTCAGTCACTGTTTCAGCCCTGCTGTCTCTCACCTCCGTCGTCTCCCATCTGATATATCTGATATACCTGAGGTTCCCGTCTGCCTGCCCCCACCCCGCCGTGAGAGCCGTCAGTGCAGCACTTCTCCTTTGCGTAGCTGCTGGCCAGAAATAGCTCTGATGGGTTAGAGACCGAAGAATGCTCCTTCTCACCGGTGGAGCAGCACCAGTTGCTCAGGTGTTTGCTTTTGGCTGCATGCTGAAACAGAGGGACAAGGGGAATAGGCAGGATAGAACTTTTACCACCATTTGCCCAAGTCCTGGCTGCATGTTACAGTTTTCTCTTCACCTCTTCATTATTGATTTTATCCCTCATGCTCTTTCTGGCCTCTTCAGGCATTCAGGCTCTAGCAGGGTTTTAAGGACCTATTTTTAAAAGTGAAATAATATTTAGTTTAAGCTGTTGCCATTTCCTGGCTCTAGTTACCACGTGGTGGTAGTTCTGTGATGTGGTTTACTGGTCACTGGAAAGTTGACATCACCAAAAGCATTTCATTCACAATCTAAGATTTTTGTGATGAATTACAGGTCTGAAAGCAAATAACTGGAATTGCAAAGCTGTGACTTGGGTGCTGCTTTGATTTAATTTCTATCAACTGTGAAGTCTGTCCATGAAGGAACTGTTGCATGCAACGTGATTATGATTAAGTCTTTAACACAGGACTCTTCTTTCCCCTTGTACACCCACAACTGTAAAATTTTCCAGAGTTGTTACTATTATGTGCCTCAACAGAGTGCCTGAGAGCACCAGCCACAGAGCAGCGCCCACCGAGAACCGGATTCTATTTTTACTCTTCAATCATTTTTTAGGCACGCCTCTGCAACTGGCAATGGGCTGAAGAAATCTGGGGTCTGGTTAGCCTTACTGCTGACCCAGATCAGGCTGGAGGCTGGAAGGCTGTGGGCACAGTTGTTGGTACCTGTGAGGGAAGAGGCAGTGGCTTATATTTGAAGAAGCAGCAGCTGACGACTGCAGAGGCCATCTTAGCTGTGCTTGCAGGGGCTATTTCAGTTCAGGAAACATTGCTCAAAGTTCACTCCTGTTGACAAAGGCTAATAAAGCCCCAAATCCACAGATTTTTTCAGTTTTATAGCAGGCAAGTGTAAGGACCTCAAAAGCAAGTGGCTTGAATAAACCTGGGCTCCAAAGTATAAAGAAGAAGTGGTCTGTGCAAGGCAGGACTGACTGCAGTTGTCTTTCCCATAGGTACTTTGATGCTGTAATAATAAATGGAGAAAAAGAATGTGCTTTGCTCAGTGAAATGATGACAGATTACTTGAATACTCTCCAGAAACAACTACGCTGATCAAGAAGGTGTCATCTTAAAAGATGGTTACCCCTTTTGCAAAACTGAGGTTATTGCTAATGAGCAATCCTCATTGAAGCCTCAGGTTCTTGTTCAAAAGTGTCATGGGAAAAAGGCCGTGGAAACCCCCGACCTTGTTCTTCCAGATTTTTTTCTTTTAAAGGAAAGAGGCCCATGCAACTCTATCTTTTCTGAAATGTGAAGAGCGAGAAGAGTAATTTTAGCATCCATGACACACAGCTTTTTCTGCCCTCTGATTGCCAAGGGCACAAAGAATAAATATTTCCTTAAGCCTGAGGACCAGAGTCTGAATGCTGCTGGCTCTCCCCTTCAGAAGCACCTGTATGTGTGTTTTTTTAAGGTGTGAGTAACACAGTGGTGCTTTGTAGTGCTGTCATCGATGTTCTCCAACCCTAAAAGCACAAGCAAACTCTTGCTTAGTGTCCTTTTCAACAAATAAGCAAGAAAAAAACCCCAAAGCTGAAAAGTCTACCTGCAGGTCAACACCAAAACACAATCTTTCTGCAAATCTTGATGTAAGCATGCCTGTTTTTCCAAAGAAGTCCATGGTGATAATCATGTGCTTAAAGGTAAGCAGTTGTTGATGCGCTTTACCAAACTGGATCTACCAAGCCTGGAGGATGTTTGTCTTTTCCCCCCTGGCTCCTTCCCCTGTCAGATATGCTTGTTCTGAAGTAATATTGATCAAATGGGAAAGCTGCCTGTTTTTTTTAGGAACTGGTGCAAATCTGGGAGCTTTTCACACTTTTGAAGTGACAAATTAAACTTACACAGGATACCTAGAGCTCTCTGAAGCACTTACATGCACATGGTGATGGGATTTAATGAGCAGCTTCATCAATAGTGAGACATTCATTAAAGGAATGACCAGGCTGGGTTTTATCTCATTTAAGCACTTCAGAGGAAGTTGGCACTTTCTCTCTCTAGATAAGAGCTTGGTGGTGTCCAAATCACTCTGACCCACAGGCCAGCATCCGAGGAGAGGAAGGATGTTCCAGGGGTTACGAAGCAAACTTGAGCCTTGGGAGACTTGGTTTGGTTTCCTGTCACCTCTGTAAAGCCAGATGGCCTCCTGGTACAAGTTCCTCATCTGCAAATGAATTGCACTTCCCTGTCTCAGAAGGACACAGTGGCAGGAATGTGCTGGTGATGGTGAAGCACCAGGTCATCGTGCTGCCAGCAGCACAAGTACTTCTCATCCTCCAAAGGAAGTTAATGTACAGTTTGAGACAGACACATCTGCCTGGCAGAGGGATTAACACGGGATAGCCTGACATCAACAGAGCTGTGTTAGCAAAGTCTTGAGTTTGGCTCCCACCATAAGAAAACTCCAGGTTGCTTCCTGTCCACTCTTGGCCCAGCTTTCATGCTCAGCAGGTCTAGCCAGTCCATACCAGGCTAGAATCTCTCACCTTCACTTGGGGGCTAGTCCATGGGTGCTGAGAGCCTTGTCTTTGCACCATTGGGCATAAATCAAAAGAGGGAGTATTGCAGCTTTGTGAATGCCTTGGCTTGTGTGAAAAGGGGAAGGACATAGACACAGAAGAGGCTGCTTATTGACACAGAGCAGAGGTTAATGCAGCTGTGAGCTATTCCATAACAATAGCCCTCATTGTGTCCTAGAGCCTGGTGATATAAAACAGTGTCCAAAATGTGGCTGCGCCTGCTCCCTTCACCTTGGTTCCAGGGCCCTGCTGCTTCTCCTCAGGTTGAGTTGTGATTCTCAGAAATTACTCCAGACCCTGTAGCTGAATGCTCCTTAGCAGATTTGCATATCCTTCCGTAAAAAGGATGACTTTGCCCTTGTTTGACACTTCAGTAATTTTTTTAGTCTTTTCGTCTAAAGGGGAACTATTGAACAGGGGCAAACGAGGAAGAAGAGGACATTCTTCAACAACAAAAAGCAAGTGACTGGACCTGCTTTTGGTCTCACACAGTTATTACCTTTGTGGATGGCTGGATAGGGAATCAATTGCTGGAGACACTCGTTGTGCTTGGTTCCACATCATCACCTCAACCCTCTGCTGGCCATCTCAGTGTTTTAGCCTGAGTCACGTTACAGAAAACAAGCTCTTTCAAGTATAGGGGTCACTGAGCTGTGTCACTGTTCAGCTGCCAGGCTGGCCCGGCTTTCCTTTTCCTAGATTGCCTCTTCCCTCCCCAGTGCTGGCTGTTATCCTGTGCCCCTCCTTGGAAGTGCCGTGTAAACAGGGAATGCAGTGTTTGTTCCAAAAATGCTTTATCTAATCACAAGAAAGGTACTGCTAATGAATGCAAAGAAAGAGACAAGGCAACAATGAGACAACAGAAGACTAGACTCTTAATTTGACCTGGGATTGTTGTGATGATTAAAAAAAAAAGGCTGTAAGTTGTTTATACCCTGCAAAAACATGAGAACTCAAGACCTCTGACTTGTGCTACTTTTTCTATTCCAGACACAGCTAGTGCAGTTTTGATAAACACAAGTCATACGCCAATCCATGGCTCAAACTCCAAGCCAGAACGTGGTGTTTAAAAAAAAAAATTCAATCTTTTTTGGTCATCTTAATTATACAAGACCCTTCCCAGCATTGGAAGAGGGCAAGGTGCTTAGGGAAAACTATCTCCTTTTAAAGAGGTTGCTATTGCTTAAACTAGAAAAGGAGGAAAGAGAAGATGTAAAGACTCGGAGGAAACAAGGGGAGAATGCTAAGTAGAGGAATGGGAACCAGCACCAGCAGGCACAGGGTTTTCGTACTATTAGACAGCAAAAGTTCCCTTTAACTAGCAGCAAAAGCTTTATCCAAGTAAATGCAGTTTTCAGGGCTGTATCCAAGAGTGAAGAATTCCTTGCTATGGGCTAGATTTTAAATCACCTTATCTAATTTCAAGATCAACAACTGGTTGTGAGATGTCGAGTTTGCCTTGAGGACTCTGGTCTGCCAGAGCAGGGTTAGTGAAGGGCTGGGCACAATGCTGGGCTGGCCAGGATCCCCAGCACAAGCCATGCCCTGAAGCCTGGGCTCTGGGTGGGAGCACTGTGTGTACAGGCAGCTGGGAGCTGGGAGGGGATGCAGAGGCCCATGAGGGCCCGAGGCAACTCTGCTGCCCACTTTGCAGATGGCCTGCCATGTACCCATTTCACGTGGGTGGGGGAAGAGGGGGTGGTTTGTGTAGCTTTGTGTTGGTTTTGCTTGGGTTTTTTTGAGGCACAAAAAGCTGTAGGCTTAATTACAGCACCTTTCTGGATGGCTTCCTCAGTTCCATGAGGCCACCTCTGCAGGCAGGTGGGAGTGGAAGCCATAAAATCTGCAGAATTTAAGTCCAGTATTTTATGGGACTAGCCAGGAGCATTTTGTATCCCAGTGGGAAGCTGGGAACAACTTCTTTTTCAGGAATATAAATCATTCACTTTACTTGTTTGCTTAATGCTCTGCATTAAAACTGGCAGTTTTCCAGGTCATGATCTGAGGTAATTTCTGTGGAAGAGACTACAGAGGTATCTCTATGCCTTTTTTTGTCTTTACAATTGTCGTAGATTTTAAATAAAAGGGTACTGTAAGAAAAGTTAATGTAGCAGGCCAGAAGTTCATGACAAATTACAGGATGGGTTATTTATTTGTCACCTGGGTCTATTAAAATCCCTGTGTGTATAGGATCAAGTATATACTCTTGTAAGGTCTACAAAGCACCTTTGAATTCACAAATGTTGGGTAAGTTTTATTGCTTGGCTATCCACAATGCTGTACAGACAGAAAGGCTTCCTTCTCTCTGCCAGCACTGGGACTGGGTATGTCTGAGGCTCTCCAGGTGTATTGGTTCTCATGTCCTCTCCTTCCTTCCCTGCTCCAGCTGTCACTACAAATCACTCCGCCGTGTGAGAGCGAACAACACTATGAGTACTCTGGACGGTGCTGCAGGAAGTGTGAGCCAGGTATGTGAGCTCTGTGAGGCTGAGAGGCTCGTGAGGAGCTGCTCTGCAGGTTGCTGGTGAGGTAATCAGCTCTCCTGACTGCTGATGGATTGGCACGTGCCCTGCAGGTGCCTGATCTCAGGCTTACAAGTGCCTTCCTAGGGCAGGAGTGGTCCTGCTGGCCTCAGCAAAGGCCATAGCAACTGTTTTTGTTGGGATAGCACTTAAGCACTGCAGGAGACAGAAATCAGCTCAATTCTTGTGCTCCCAGGCCATCCACTTCACTGATGTTTCAGTGCCACACTAAATGGGGACCAGATTGACCAACTAAAAAGGTGCAGGAAGAAATGATTGTCCACAGCAGTGTTAGCACCCAACCTCTTATTTTTCTCTAATGTCCTTAGAAAACTGGTCTGTGGCTTTCAGATGATCTACTTGTCCTTTTCTCAATCACAGGGAAGTATTTGTCTGCTAGATGCACTGCTACTTCTGACAGTGTGTGCCAGCCGTGTGGCCCAAATGAGTATATGGATGTCTGGAATGAAGAAGATAAATGCTTACTACATAAAATATGTGACCAAGGTGAGCTGTTCATACTGCAGAACCTTTTAATCCAAATTAGTGAAACATGAAGATGGGAAAGTGGGTCTAGGGAAGTTGCTTTGTTCAGGTGCCCAGCACTGAAGGCTGAGCTTGCAGAAAAGCCTGGCAGAGAGGGAGGTCCCCAGACAGCAGAGATCCTGTGCTGTGCAGAGCACCGTGACTGCAGTCTCTGTGCTGCTGATAGTGATTATCTTCACTGGGGCCATTCACCCCTGTGAGCTGATTTTAGTAGTTGTCCTTTTGCCCAGCACACTCTGCATTCACTTCCCCTAATGTGTTTGCCTCATGCTTGCAAATGTTGTGTTTATTTTCTACAAAAGCCACAAGGAAATATATTGTTCAGGAGTGCAGTGGGTGAGGAGCCCTGTGCTGATCAAAGGTCTCCTGTGCTTCCTGAAAGACACCATTTCCTCCAACATGAATGGTTTTGCATCTGCCATTCAAGCAAAGCAAGTAGGTAGAACAGGAGGTTCAGAAACTTGAGGCTTGTTATCAGAGAGATTTTTACTCTCATCTGCTTTCTCTTTTAGGGAAGGCCTTGAGAGAAGTGAACCCAGGGAACAGCACGTTCCAGCGGCAGTGTGCTTGTACAATGGGCTACCACTGGAACGAGGACTGTGACTGCTGTCAGCGAAATACCGTGTGTGCTCCTGGACTGGGAGTCAAGCCTCCTGGTAAGATACAGAAAGGGGAGGTACAGAGTGAAATGTCTCGCTCAGGCCTACTGGATGAGGCCAGCGTCATGTGGGTTGTGACATTAGAGAGGGTCCTTTAGACTCTCAGATGACTTTTCAACAGAAGGTTGAGTTGTCTGAGTTGTCATTACTACCAGGTATAATTCTCCTGGACTATTCACATTTTGAAGGCTTCTGTCTCCCTAGTTTAAATAGTATCATGGATCAAGTGACTTCTGCAAGGTATCATGTGGACATGGCAGTAGTTGCAAGGTGTCCAGTACATTTCTAATGTTTGCTGAGGTGTCTGACTGTGAGTCACTAGGTCATGCGCTGCTCCCATATTCAGAGAGGCACTCTTTTGGGGGTTGTTCCTGAGGTCAGATTTGGAATCTGGCTTTGTGCAAGGACTTTGCCTAGCCATTTTTTAATGTTACAAACAAGTTAAAAATGATTAACACTTTTCACATCGCTCATGTATTCTGTTTTAGCAAGTACTCTGTTTTGGATGGCTAGTAGTGCAAAGATTTATTACAAACATTTAATTTACTTTTAAGTCTAAAACAAGATGCTTTGTGGGTGGAAAACAGACAGTTAAGTTCAGAGGTGTAATGAACACTGGGAACAGCTGCACCAAAAAAGCAGCAAGTAATAGGGTAATGGAGGAAAAAATGCTTCATGTGTCTGGAGAACAGTTTTTTCTCCCACCTAACAAATCCTGATACAGCATTTTGTTTACAGTGGCTTCATAGAAGTGACAATACCAGTCAGCATCACTGTCTGTGACACAGCATCATCATGAGGGACTAAATAGAAGGGAAAGGATGTAACAGCTGAGTGTTATTTTACAATAAATAACACAAATGGCTCCTGGTCATTTCCCATTTTGATTATGTAGAGAAGTGCTCATGTGAGACTTACATGGGACTGTCTTTGCTGCCCTAATAGAACGTAAGATCCCACTCTTTATGAAAGCTTTTTAGGGGGATTGTGAAGGGAGAGTGGAGCAGGAGGACAGGGAGCATAGTCACCTTCCTCTCTCTTTGAAGGAACTCACAGAAACTCATCTATGACGTTTTTCCTTCCTACACACAGTGCAACAAGACAGGGACACAACGTGCATACCGTGTCCCAGAGGCTACTTCTCAAAGGTCTCTTCGTCCACCGACGAGTGTAAATCTTGGACCAAGTAAGTCCCTGGTGTTGTAAAAGGACCACACCAGCCAGAAGGCAGGGAGAGGCTTGGGCAACAGCATTTCTCAGTGGGATGTTCCAGGCTGCCTGTAGAGCACACAAAGCATCAGCATTGGCTGTGCAGTGATGAAGGCATTGACAGGCTGAAGCTTGAATACTCCTTATAGGAGAACGAGAGAGCAGTGACAACAGAACTGCTGAGCCGAAAATAAAGTATCTGAGATTCTTAGGAAAAATGTCATACTTTACAACAGAAAGTACTGCTCTGCGTAAGTATAGGTAGCACAACAAGCTTCCCTGAGAGAACCTAGCCTCTTTGTCTTTCTTTTTAGCTGTACAGCTCTAGGAATGGAAGAAAGTGTGCCTGGGACTGACAAGTCTGATGCAGTTTGTAAAGAACAGAAGATGCCTGAGCCATCAGAAGATGGTTTGTGTCCTTGTATGGTTTGTCGGGTAGAAAGTAGCAGGGAGGAGGAGGAGCAATGTGATTGCTAGAGATTTGGGCTGGCTTTAATCCGTTCTTATTGTGGGTGACTCTAGGGAGAGCAGCTGTAGACCAAGACAGTGCTCTTGGAAAATCCCACCTTTAAAAATTGTTTCAGGCCTGGTGACTCTAGGGCCTATGTCCACTATTAAGCTGAATTTGACACTTCCCACTAAAACTGCATTACAGCATTGCTGTTACAGCCGTATTATACCCATGACTCCATCACATTTACAGCTTGTTCATTTTTATGTGCTTTCCACACACACATTATATGTATGAAGACTAGAAGCTCCTCTCCATGCTTATTTTATAGCAATGGATAGTCTCAGTCTGATCCCTCTCAGATATCCCTTTTTACCCACTGTCCATTTCCTTCTTCAATGTGGATATGGTACCAAGGAGGTTGCTTGCCTGGCATGCAGTGATCCGTCATAACCTGAGATAAAGGACAAATTTTTCCATGAAATGTATGTCCTCTGTCCCCTGAGTGAGATCTAGCTCAGCCCCATGGCCTGCTGGCAGCTTGCAGGGGACCGTTGAGAGAAGCCTGACTGGACAACATTGCTTTGTAACACCAAGATTCTGGTTTTTATGGAAATCTCTTGGTACCAGGTACCGTCAGTGTGGTTGCTTGTCACAGAACTGCATGAGTGCTGGAGTTATTGTTCTTATTACAGAAACTAAAGATCAAATAGGAAGGAAAAACAACCCTCTCCCATAGAAAAGCAGGTAAAATGAGCAAGGATTGGCACACTGCTGAGTGCAGGCTGTGTGTTGATGGCACTATCTTTTTTACACCCTGCAGGAACAAACAGGATCTTATACGTTTTGATTGTCATCTTGTTTTTTGTGACACTAATTGGCATTGTCGTCTTCATCGTATACTACAAGAAGAAGGGGAAAAAGCTGACAGGTACATCATAACTAATGGTATTCATGAGTGTGACAGCTAGGGCTCCCTGGGCACCCTGATTTCATGGGTAACCAACAGATTAAGAAGGTCAGGAATTACACTGTAAGTTCAATGCCATCCCTATGTCTGTCCAGATGGATATGCTTTATCTAGCACAAAGCCAGGCTAAAAATTCCTTTCCTCTAGGCAGGCAATAATTTACAATGTATTACACTTGACCCATGGAGTGACCATCCTCCGGGCAGACATGACTGTGGTTGGAAGGAGGAGGGTGCTGAGGGTTTTCATAGCAGCCTGGCTGCTCTGCAGCACCTGACACAGCTGATCCCTTGGCTTAAGATAGAAGTCCTGTCTTCTTCACCTTACTTTCCCTCCCACCCAAAAACCTGGATCTGGACACGTTAAAATATGGATTTCAAGACAAAGGCCTGATGTGTATTTGAGAATATGATGGAGACTATGTTTTTAGCTGAAAGCTGAAGTTCTAATGAGGTACTGAAGACTTACTAGAAGGAAATGGAATGAATAGTTTAAGCAGAAAAACAGAAAAATTCTTGCCAAAGGCATACTGGATAACAGGGGGATACTGAGTTTATTATTAATAGAATGGAAATACCTTCCCATTCCTCCACTCTCTATTAAGCCATGGGTCTCTTTAGTGAAGGACATACTTCTGTTGTTCTGTTGATTTTTAATTTTTTTTTCCCCCAAAACATGGAAAGCTTTTTCCATCATTTCCTTTCCCAAGTGCTAGCAATTTATGAAAAGTTTTGGGAGCAGTGGAAAGGAAGGCAGAGCTCACTTCTTGTAAAGTATATTTCTGCCTGTGTTTTAGAAATAGGCTGCCTCTGCCACACTAAACACGGGTTGTGCTAAATCTGGAATTTCTGGGATGGGCTGGAGGAAATGGTGACTCTGCTTGCAAACCAAATACTTGGGATGTGGAGCAGGTTGGGGGGAATGCAATCTCTTCGACTTTTCTATTGCCCTGCTGCTCTGCAGTGACAGTCCCTCATTGCCTTCACATGAGGAATCCTGCTCACCCGAGCCTGGGAGAATTGCAGGCTCAGGAAGGAGCCCTTCCTGTTTGGTGTGAGTACTGGTGGTAAATCAACATCAGAGCAACAGAGTCATTGCTGGGAGCTGGCAGTGGCTGCACAGCTGATCTATCTTCAGCCATGCAAAACCATCATAAACTTCAAATGTACGTGGGACTTGAGCCCTGCAAAGTCTCCTGAATTCACTAACACAAACCAAGAATTGCTCACTGTGTCAGTTGTTGCCCTAAAGCATATTGGACCTAAAGCTTTTCCTTGGGAGATATGCCTCAGAAATTGGAATTAATCTCCCCATTAAACATATCCTGATTAAGTAGAATATGCTGTATTTCAGCCTGCCATCCTGTGGTTTCACTGGCTTGTTCTCTTCTCTCCAGGCTTCTCACTCCTCTCTGGGAAGGGCCTTTGGGCCATCCATGTGACTTCTCTTGAAATAGACCATTTCTGCTCTGAGCAGGTCGTTGTTGGGCCAGTCATAGCTCGTTGTGACATATGACCAGGAAAGAAACCCCATTTGATGTGGAACACAGTTTAACCGTGGTCTATTTTAGGAGCTTGGAAACATTTATTCCACTGAAATATATCCCTGTTCCAGTTACAATGAATCCTCAGCTAGACCGATGCTGGGACACTTGAACAGGCAGTAAAAACAGGCTTGTTGGTTTTATTTAATATGATATTGTGGGTTGTGAATGACTGTGGGTGTTTAGGTCTGTGGTTAACTTAAGTGCCTGCTATATGTTTCAGCTACTCTTTTGTTTTCCCTACAGCAGATCTACAGAACTGGGCTAATGAGGTGTGCAGCCAAATAAAAGGAGCAAAGGTAAAGTCAAAGATGGTAGCATTTTCTCTTTGTTTTGTGTTTTCCTTATGGCATTCCTGACACCCCTTCTGAAGCAGACTCCATGGTAAACTTTGGCTAGAAAACAAATCTTGAGTTCTTCAGACATGGCCTGCAGCTTTGGCTTCTTCAGTCTGGTTTTCTGTAAATGTGAGGCATGTGAAATCACCATTCACAAGTAGTTTCTGAACCTGCTCTCTGGTTTCAGCCAATTTTAACAGAGATCAAGGTCTTGTGATTATTTAATATTTGTGGTGAGAAAGTTAATCAGAACACCTGAGACTGCCTAGGAGAGAGCCTTTCTAAACCCTAAGTGCAGGAGAAGCTTCAGCTGAGTTTGCCCCTTGTTACATACCAGAGTGCTCACAAGGAAGAAACCTGGATTTGGGTCATGCCAAAAATGCTAGGCATGCAAGGCATTAAACACAGAGCCATCAGCTAAAGAAATTTTTTGACTCCTTAACTCTAGGGAGGAACAAATCCTGCTTGTGCATTTCAATATGAAATAAACAAGAGCTTTTGCTCTGGAAGAACACCAGCCCCATGCTTGAAACAGATGGTGGCACTGGTTCAAGTTGATGTGCACAGCCTGCTTAGCACTGTGGATATGGACTCTGGTGCCCCAGGCGTCCCACCAGCCCTTCTAGGAGCTATGATGAGCTTAGCTGCTCAAAGACTCAAATTTCATGTCTTAAAAGAAAAACCAAACATACAAAAAACCCCTACCTTTCTGAGCAGCAGTTCCTCTTTTGTCTTGTAAGTCTTCATGCAACCTCCTGTCTTGGCAGCCGCTCAGATCCTCTGGGACAGAGGAGTGAATCAACAGCCATTAGTGGCTGGCAGCACTTAAAATTCTCTTTTCTATCCTGGAAGATCTGAACAGATGCTAGAAATTAAAGGTATCAGTTCCCAAACACTTATCTTTAAAGCACAACTTGTACAAACTGAAGAAAACCCCTGAAGTATTTCCCACCCTTTTTTGGAGCTGCTACTGAAAATGTAGCTTTACTTTGTCAGGTACTGTGACAACAGGATATCATGGGTCTTTGCATTTGTTGTCTTAACCTTTCAGGTTTATACAACCTTGCCTGAGTTTTCTTCTAGCTTGTCTCAGAGCTTCAGAATCAACCCGGGTTTTTTCTTCATTCAGTGCTGATATTAAAAATTCAGCCCCCAGTAAGGCCTTCACAGATCAATACCCCTTCAGACACATGGGACTGTTTCGAAAACCTAATAAGCAGTTAGGTGGGTCTTACTAATGGTCCATAAGGAACAGCAGAATCCAGCAACTCTTCTAGGTTTATTAACTCTTCTTAAGTGACCTCGAAAAATAATAGGAATAGTTGTCTCACAAGATCAAATGTTATTGCTCCCCAGGCCACCAGATTTTGTTCTGAACACCTGCTGAGCCCAGCATCACCAGTCACAGTTTCACAGCAGAGTAGAATTACACATCAAGACTCAAATATAGCAGCATAGCTCTACCTCAGCAGCTCCACACAGAGGAAGGACTATGATCTGACTTTTTCTTCTTTGTCTAAAAAATAACTTCATGTTAATCCATTTGTTAAAGATGTTTTTACTTTTAATTTCTTTCAGGAACCTCCCAGAGATGCATTTGTTACTGTGAACATCACAAATGCTGCCGTCCCCCAGACCTCTGAAGATACCTGTCTCCTGGTCCCCTCGAGCTCTCCTGTCCCTGGAAACTCGTGCTGCGCCTCTGGTCACACTCCTTGCAGGAATGAGAGCCCCAGCAGAGAGCCTTGTGAGGCAGGAGAGTTTCCTGTGGTAACCGAGACTGATGATTACCAATTCCCACCAGTTCCCACGGAAGATGAATACATGGATAAGGATCTCAATAACACTGATTATTTATCTTTACTAAGTCAGACTGCCAGTAAAACTGTGTCATCATTTTCAGAACCAATGGAGGCAGGGGAGAATGACAGCTTGAACCAGTACTTTTCAGGTATTGGGAGCATAGAGGATGTATCAGTCTCTCAAGGCTTGCACCCTCCCTCCGCCACAGAAGGGGCACACATTGCCACGGACCAACTTCTACAGAAGTCTTGCCAACATGCTCACAGTTGCCTGAAGGAAACAGGCAACAAAGATACAGATCATTTTGCAACAAACTGTGACTCAGAGAAGATCTGTGTGAGGTGTGGCATTTTGTACAGAGAATCTCCCCAAAAGTGTGGCAAACCCTGTTGTGCTGCAGCTGACAGCACCTCCACCTCCCCAGAAACTGGTTCCTGTGCCCAGTGCACCTGTGGTTTGAATTTTCTCTCTGCTGGTCAGAGCACTCTAGCAAACAATCTTGGTATGGAAGATGCACCTTCAGACAGTACCAACATGAAGTACCAGAACACAAACAGGAGCACTTCAGGGGCACACAGAAGCACTTCAGGGACAAACAGCAGCACTTCAGACCTCCCTCCAGCATCTGGTAAGCCCATTAACCTTCACCCATACACAGTTGTATAGGATTGTCCTCTTTGCTAGCTCAGTAGTATTCAGAGGATCTGATTTAGGAGAAGAAAATTATGCTTTTTCACTTAATTGCCCTGAAGCTAGTCTGAAAAAAAATCTGAAAATGTAAGGCCATTTTGTTTGTACTGAATTCTGCAAGAAAAATGAGCCCAGCAAGGGACCATTGTCCCACCCTGATCTAACCAGCAATGCAGAACCCACCTTCTGGCTGTCACTGCAGAGGCCAGGCAGTTCTGTTAGCAGGTGTGTGTACGGGAAAAATTAGAAAGAACACAATATAAGGACCTATAGGCTGAGCTAAGGAAGGATGCATAATGCTCAGGCAGATACTTTTCATTCAGCAGCGTGCACACATATTTTTTGCCATTAGATTTAAGTCCAGTTACATTTATACAGTGGTCAGTGAAACTCCAGCTGGAGCTTTAAGCTGGTGGCTGTGACTGGGTCTAAGAGATTATCTACAATTTTCTGCTTATAGCTCTTTCTCTTTGTTTTTGTTTGCTGGGATATAAGTGTTCACATAAAATAGTTTCATACAGACACTGTTTTTCCATACACATATGCTTTGTCCCCTAAACAACTCTCAAAACCTGATTAGTTTACTAATTGTCTACCAATTTATTAATTGAGTAAATGTATCAAAATTGTCAAAAGAAAACAGGGAAAAAAACCACCGAAGCAAAACCAGCAGAAGGGAAGTTATGCGCCCTCTCTGGATGAAACCTTCCTTCCCCAGACTTTTTTTCAGTATAAAAGTCTGCAATCTGCCTGTCATATGTTATTAGTCATTTTAGATTATAATCTCATAAAGTTGGATGCTCTATTTTTATTTGTATCAGTACACTGTCAAGCATAATGAGACCTTAGCGTTGAGCAGGACATCCAAGTATTACTGTAATACCCACAGCAGCTGTAAGCTGCCGCCCTTCTTTAAAACCATGTTGTGCCTTAAAATTTCTTACGGAGACATTCTTGTCAGTCTGCCAAAGCCCCAAAAAAACACACTTGAAGGCCCTTCCTATCTCAGCATGCATTCCATGTGGGAATCTGAAAGTGCATAGCATTCATCTTCTGAAGAGCAGAAACTTTCTGCTGCTTCAGTTTCCTGAAATCTTGACGCTGTTTCACTGTCTCGTCTTCACAAAATGCAGCAGGAGTAAAGAGAACACAGATTATCTTTTTTGTTATTGTTGGACTCTTGAGGTACAACTGAAAGTCAAGTTATGTTTGGTACATTTCTTTCTAAATATGACACAAAGAGAAAGAGAAAATATTAAGGAACAATAGAGCAAACGGGAGAGCTGGGACAAAAGCGCTGTGCTAGCAAGTGCCATCTTAGATGTGCAGCACAATTCTTTCTTTATATGGGGTTTTAATTGTGTCTGTGCCTTTGGATATGTACATGCTATAGTGCCATCTGGTGAAACCTGAGCACAGATATCGTGTTCCTAATTTGCCAGATTTTACACATGACTACAGGAAGATCCTGACAGAGCTGTGGGCAGTATCAGAGCGTGGGTTAGTTGATCTGTGGGTAACCTGGCTTGCTGGCAGAGTAATTTTTCTGCCCACAGAATGGCCATGCCCCCCTGGCAGAGCTGGTTGCATGAGGACCAGGACAGGGCTTAGCCATTGGTTCCTCACTGAAGCAGCCCAGCTACACCAGGGCTGCACGTGTGGGTGCATCAGCATCTGTCATTTTGCTAGGCCTTGTGAAATGCCCAGATGGAATAAATGTGCATGTAAAATAACTTTCTGTAAAGCTTTTCAAAGCAACTGAAGCCACCAGGCTTTGCACACAGTTAATGCTAAAACAGAATGGTACAAAAGAGGGTGGATGAAAAATTGGAAGAAAAAGACCATGGGAAATACCATGAAGTTTTGGTCTTGGTTCACTAGCACTCAAAATGGCAACAGAACTGGTAAACTCTGTCCCTCTTGTGAAAAGTGAACCTCTGGACAGGTGCCCCTTTCCAGGGGTCACCACTGGAGATGGAGGTAAGCCTTCAACCTTCAAACCCCACAAGCCTGGAATCAGTCAGAACATGAAGGGTGGGTCAGTTCAGGCCCACCTCAAGTTCTGTGCAGGACTGTGGCATAACACATGAGTGCAGGAAAACTTAGCTGACTCATAATTGGGACTGGATTTGCAAAGCCTTTTACTTCCAGATCCCAAACCGGCCTGGTTTGGCAGTGACAAACAATTCTTACCACCTAGAGGCCATTAAGTGTCTCAGAGAAAACCATTTGCCTGCGTTGTTCCAGTTCTTAGTGAACAATTACCACAAAAATTAATCTGTCTTTGTTATTAATATCAGATAGTCTGAAGAGATCAAAAGGCAGAACACTGCAGAGAACAATGCCTTCACTCTGAATGTGCCCCTTATACTTTTCAGGTTGGAAGCACTTTTCTTGCACGGTGTAGGAAGCTCTTGTGTCCATTTTCTGTGCTTTGGGGCCTTAAATATCCTTCTGTTTCAGCATGGTGTCTTCAGAAAGCACAGAAGGTTTGCCAGCCACATTCAGCTAAACATTATAAATGTCTTAATCTGCCTTTTTTTTTTCCCTCCCCACTGTCACATATATTTCTAAATTTTTGATCTCTTGCTGAGCACTGGTAACTTTCTTCACAGCACCTTTTGCAAGTGACAAGCAATCTGTTTAAAGACAAACAGTTATTTTTCACTGCCATTATGCCCAAGAGTTCTGTTCATGGCAAACAGCCAAACTGAATCTAGCACAGGGGAAAGAACCTGCAGGGAAAATCTCCCACAGAGAAAACCCTTATGGACATCTCATGTTAATCAACAGCACTTGGAAAGAAAGCAAAGAGCTAGCAGTGCAGTGGTTTAGGTGAAATAAATAAGATTGCTTAAGGGGGGGCCTATTAGAGAGATGCTCAAGTGCTGCTCAGACTCAGCTCTGAGCAGGCACAGATCCTGACTCCACACAGCTGGAGGCCAGTGCCCAGTGCTGGTGTGCAAAGATCACCCATGGCCACTGGAAAAACAGCATTTCTCTGGGCTGGGCCATGTTTATCTGCAAGGAAAATGGAAATGTTTCAAGTGTCGAGGAATGTAATGAAGAAAGGCACAAAATATTTAAAAGAGGTCAGATCAGTCTGAAAGTAATGATGAGGTGAAGCACAGCAGGAAAAATATTTCTTAGTAAGGGTGTTCACAGGATCGGAAAATTTTGTTTACTTGGTTTCTTCAGTTTGTTTCATTTTCAAATTTTAGCAAGCTTGTTAGTTTGATGTTGGAAGTTTGTTCTCAGTTATTTTCTTTTTGCTCTGAGGAAAGTTTATTAATTCCCAGAGCACAGTCCTGCTGTCACTGAGGTCAGCAGCCCAGTCCTTGAATAGCAGAAAGATTGCATTTATACTGAAAAATCTCTAACCTCAGGCAGACTGACTGAAATCATAACTCTGTTAAGCTGCTATAATATAGACTCTGTCTCTTCAACAGCGTCAGTCTATATCCAGCTAAATCCATGCAGGGGCTAGGTGAGTGCCAGAGTGTACCTACATGGAGGATCTGGACTATATGACATAATTGTATAAGCTCTGTGTTGTTTGGACACTGTGTGACTGTGTGATCTGATGTTAAGTCTTTCAGTATTTATTCAGGAAGCCTGCTATCTAACCCAAATGGTAGGATTGATTGAGGGTTTATTGCCTCTTTGGCAAACGGTGTGATTTCTGGGACTCTAAGGAAAAATAGATCTCATAATCAGAAATAATTAGCATTTCCCCACAAACCGTGGGCAGAGGCAGATTGGACACAGCTTTGTGCATCAGGCAGCACAGGGAACATGAGATTGTCACCTTCTCTCTGGCTTCCCAGATCACAGCTCAGAGGGAAAATGTTTCCAACCCTTCCAGACAGGCTCCTTGCATATGACAAACTTTGTCCTGAGAAGAAAATGGAAATAATGAAAAGGTCCAGTGGAAGGCATTGATTATAACAGCATCCTCATGTCACAGGGGAAAAAATAATGGAACAAGAACAAAGCCACCACAACAGATTAAGTTCACTTCACTAAGTGTCCACCTTGTGAGGGGAAAATATTATTCACATGTGTCTTCTTTTCTCCCCCTTCCTTCCTTAGGAAATGTGACTGGAAACAGTAACTCCACCTTTATTTCAAGTGGACAAGTAATGAATTTCAAGGGCGACATCATTGTTGTCTACCTTAGCCAAAACTCTCAGGAGGGGGCAACGGCCTCGGGGCTGAGCGAGGAGAACGTGGGCAGCCCCGTGCAGGAGGAGAACCTCAGCCGCTGCGAGACTTTCGCGGGCAATGCCCAGCACTACAAGGAGAAGTGTGCAGAGCTGCAGGGCGCCCGCCCGGCCCCGGGCAGCGGAGGGCCACGGTGGCCTGGAGGAGCCCTGGCCCAGGAGCGGGGCCCATCCTGCGGTGGACAAGCCTCCCAGCCCGTGCAGGAGGAGGGGAAGCTGGGACACTGCTCAGAGAAGGTGTTGAACTGAGGGGACATGGTGTCCTCGCTGCGGGCCCGGGCACCGGCACACAGCCCCCGACAGGGTGTGGGGCTGCTGCCGTGCTGCCAAAATCCTGGGTGTCACGACAGACTGGGAGACTGTTGCTGCCCCTGGTGTCTCCTGGGAAATTTTGCAGCTGGAAGAACCGTCATGGCGCACATGTCGGTGGCGATGGTGCTCTGAGTGGAGGTGGCTGATGGGGACGGGCGCACGTGTGAAGCCGGGCGCGCTGCCCCTGTTGCAGAAGCAGCAGCAGGGCTTTCTCCTCTCCCCCACAGGGAGATGGGCTCCCTGCCTGCCCCCCATTCCCTGCCACCTCTCCCTGGCACGTGACCTGGGGACTCTGTGAGGAGGTGAGCCCTGCTGGCCAGGCGTGCAGGATGCTCCTGGAGAGGGGACCGTGTGGCCAAGGACTGGACTCATGAGGGCCCCTGAGCTCTGCCTTGGGGTTTCTTTTTTGCAACTAAGCTGTACCCATTTTTCTGGGTCTTGGAGGTGGAAGAAAGCCATGGTGCAACCTTTGCCTCCCTATGGTGATGTGGCAGGTGGCATCATGCCTTCCCGTCTTTCCCCAAAAAAGCAGACACTCCAGTCCCGAATCAGCACCAGAACCAAGGTCCTGGGCTGCCCCTTATTGACTTGTGGGTATAAACAGGTGTGTGTAATGCTGCCACAAGCAGATGATAGCATGCCAAATACAGCTGATATGCCTTAAAAGCATATCAGATTAATCTCGAGCAAAGAGCACTTATAGTGACCCTGATTCACCTCTGCCTTACTGCACCTCTCCAGAGGAGAGCAAACCTCTGGAGATCAGAGTGGAGTGTGCCTGGTACACTGCTGCAGGAATAACATCACTATAGTTTAAGACAAAGAGCTGCTAGCAGGTGGAGAAAGGGTCTGTGACAACCAGCTGTGGATATTTCCTGAGTTACAGGAGAGGGAGGGATTACCCAAAGACGGGTCAAACACCCGTTCTTTCATTTGCACAAACAATTTTGCCATTCCCTTTGCTATTTTCATTAATAGGCAGAAATTTACTTAGGTAGCATGAAGCTATTTCCAGAAACTGGCCTGTGTGAGCTGAAGTCAGAGTGTAGCCTCTGTCACACTGAGGCCTGATGAGCAATGGGACCAAAGGTTTTGGCATTAAAGAATAATAGTGGTTGTATTTAGAAGGGAATCTTGGTTACTCAGCTGGCTTTGGTTCATGTCCAATATCCTGCAGCCTTCTCCTGCAGCCACTGTGGAGAGAAAGATGAATGGAACAGAGCCTCAAGGAACTCCCACGAGAAAAAGATAACATTTTTAATGATTTCCTGACAAGGGATAATTTTCTGACATTCTCCTGCAGGTGTAAGGACTGCAGGAATCTATCTGCAGCCAGAGCCTTCAGGAGGTCAAGTGCTCTGTTACCTGCCAGACAGCAAAGGGATCTCTTACCTAGTTAGTTTTGGCTTCCCTGGTGGAAAAGGTCTCTGGTTGGGTGGGCTTCTCCCCAGGAAGGTTTTAAAGCTGAGGAGTTCACTGCATAGCTGCTGTTTGCAATAGTACTTCTCTGTGGGGAAAGAGCGCCTATAAAGCTGGCAAGGTAATCACTGTCAAAATGAGCTTCTCATGCATAAAACAAAAAGATGGCCCTAGCCACCTTCACCTCTCCAGAGAATAATTCTGTATTGTCTATATATCTGGGATGTAAAGTTCAGTACAAATGTGCAAGACTCTCTCGGGTGACTGGCAAAAAGGGCAGATAAACAACCAGTCTCACTTCCACCTCTATGTGGCCTTCAAAAAACTACATCACCCTAGCCTAGACTCAGACAGGCAGGTAGTGTCCCATTCAGTGATGGCCCAAGCTACCTCTGCCTTTCTGAAGATGTGTAACTGAGGTTCTCTTGTCTGCGGTATTCTTTTGTCTTTCCTACTGGATCTTTTATAACCTCTTTCTAGTCTCTTCTGGAGTAGTTCTGTATCCCCTACGCTCTTGTACAATAGGGACAAGGAAGCAGAACCACCATCGCCTTCAGGCAAGGTAGTATAATTATTTTCCCACTTCATCCTTATTTTTTCAGTGGCTTTTTTCTGAAAAGCATTCTCCAAGACATCAGTTCTGCTGGAAAGCATCCAACCACAGCCCCATTTACAGGGCAGGCAGGACTGAATTTTTGCACTCATCTCTGGGTAAATTACTCAGGTCCGTCTTCTCCTTCTGCAGCTTCTTTCTTCCCTTGGTTTGTAACTGCCACCAGAGAGCAGCTCAAAATCCTGTTTTGAAGGGGGACAATGGGAATTTACTATGTGTCCTCAATGAGGACACATTTTTCACGTGTTGGATTTCAGGTTCCTACTGGGCAAGGATTGAAGCTAGGATCATAAGCAAGCATGAAGAAGTGAGTCCCATATGGGAAACATGATGCACCAACAGACCAAATTCTTTTTCTTCCTCCAGAGTCTATTCCAAAGTGAAAAAACAATATCACAGCCATTAGTATGCTGCATGTTCCCTGGGTCTCTGCCTGACTCCTTAGACAAGGATCCCAAACAGACTTCTTTACCCTGATGATTTCATTTGTCATCAGTTTGGAGCTGGGCATGGTTTTTAGTATCTGTTTGTACAACAGGGACCTATGCATTGGGCACTAATTTGGCTTCTGGCTGCTATTGTAATACACATAATGAATAATAATAAAAATCTGAAATATCTATTTGAGAAAAGGTGAAGGGTTTTTTTTAATAAATAGGTAAAATAAAATACATTATTATATGCCTCTGCCTGTTCAAAGAAAAAGAAAAAAGAGCTAAGTGTGAGTATAATTATATTCCTAGTTAGGCTTTTGTAATACTTTTTGTATGTTGAATTGTTCTAACAAGAAGTGCCTACCTTCCGCAGTGTGTTCTGCAATGCATATTCTGCACCTGCACTGAGCCAGATAGGAGCTCTCATAGACCTGGTGTGGTAATGCTTTACTGCTGAGAGCTAGGCATTGATTCCAACTCATTCCTGAAGTTTCCTCCTGCGCAGCATGTATTTTTACAAGTCTTTTAGTTTGGGGAGTCACATGAATTATCTGTGGTGAGTATACCGGGTGTTCTTGGAAGTCAGCCACTTCCAGACCTGGCAGGACAGAAGTAATTCTGAGTATAGCCATGGGAAAACAAGGACTCTGGAGCAGCCCTTCTTATCCCCACGGAACACAACATGGCATTGAAGGTCAATATAGATAGTAATGGCTGTTAATCTGTGAACTTTGCTACATGTTCACACAGAGACTGGAAGTTACTCTGGAAGGTTTACAGCATACCTGGGAATAGCACACCTAAAATGTCATTTCTACTTGTCCATTCAGATTTCCTCCTTTTTATCATGTTGATGCTATCTGAGCAATTACACCCCTTGGTCTATCATAAAACAGAACCCTGTTGAAAGATGTCTTTGTGCTTATCAGGTATTCAATAGAGCTCTCATTTTATCAGATACCTCCATACACATTAGGCAGCAGTGCCCATAATGCAGTAAAAATAATCTACCATGACTGGAGAATTCACTTCTGCAGCACCTTGGCAGACCCTAGCATATACCCATTTCCCATTGTTCTCACTCTGATAGTGCTGTTGCTTGGTTTTTCCTTCTGCCAGGCATCCAGATTGGTTGTGGCCTCCAAGATGATTGTGTAGTCTCTGCAGCAAGTGTTGCTCCAGTCTTTCCTTCTGACCTTCCAGCTGACTTGTCACATGGTTAAACATTTCTTATGTTGTAAAATGTGAGCATTCATAAGCATGAACTTTGTGAAAAAGTGCTTTGTTACAATTCTCTCTGGCTTTTGAACAAGACAATGACCGCATAACGTTAAGGAACTCTGTTGCAATAGGTGAGGATGCCCAAGTGTCCAGTTGGATGTGTTTTAACACTGCTTTTTTTTTTCTTCTCCTGGCTAGTTGCCTTATAGTTTCTTTGTTTTGGCTGAGGATTACCACGGCTCTTCTGGTTCATTTCTTAGCATGCCTCACCACTTGGTTGGTCCCTGGGCATTGTGCCGGTTTTTACTTGCATCAAAGTTGACAGGTCTGTTCCATCATGTTTCTATTGGTGGTCTCTCCCAAGGAAAGCAAAGGAGCTCAGGAGTGTTTGGGATCACCTGTACAAGTGGGACATATACAAATCAATGGGACTTGGCAGAATGCATCCAAGGCTGCTAGGAGGGATTGCCAACATTTTTGCAGAGGCACACTGCAACATCTTTCTCAGGTCATGGAGTTTGGGGGAAGTCCCAGCTGACTGGAAAAGGGCAAATATTACACCCATCTACAAAAACGGAAAGAAAAAGAGATATGGGAAATTACAGATGAGTCAACCTCACTTGAGTACCTTGAAAAATTATGGAGCAGGCTCTCCTGGGAGCTATTTCTGGGCATGAAGAAGAAGGCAACTGGGAGAAGCCAACACATACCTCAGCTAACTCAGCTCTGTCCCAATGTCAGCAGTTTGTTATTTGCTTTATCGTTGATTTCACAGAGACTTGGAAGCATGACCTTCCTCATGAAGATCTAGGCAAAGAAGGCATAAAGGAAAATCTTCCCATCTTCCTCTGTCATTTGTAATTAACTGGTCAACCCCACACAACAGTGAACCTACCTTTTCCTTGTCCCGCTTGCTAACACACTTTGTTAGTACTTTCTTGCTATTCTTGACATCTTTTGCCAGCTCAGGCTACGCCTGGACTTTAACCTTTCCCTCAGCATCTCTGTATGCCTGAGTGATATTTCTATGTTCTGCTTTGGAAGCCTGTTCCTTTTTCTATCACTCTCGTGTTCCTTTTTTTGCATCTGAGTTCTTTCAGTATGTCACTGTTTAACCAGGCTGGTTTCTTGCTGTGCCTGCTTAGATGCATAGGGTGCTCTTGTGCATGGAGAATGCTGTCTGAAAGTCTCCCAATGCTCCTGAGCACCTTTGGCTTTCAAGGCAGACTTCTGGGATACCTCATGACAGCTCCCTGAGCAGGATGAACTCTGCTCTTACGAAGGTCTGGGGCTTTACTCTGCTACTCACCTTCTTCACACTCCTTAGGGTAATCTTATAAGTGCAGCCAAGGCTGCCACTGCTAGTCTTCAATTGTTTGAAGAAGGTTGTATCTGTTTCTACATCAGGTCTTCCATAGCAGACACCTATCACAAGCACTTCCTTGATGGCAACTCCTCTGATTTTGACCCAAAGACACCCAGATGATCTGTCCTCTTGCCATGCCCTCAAATCACTCTTGTACATAGAGTATAATTCCTCCTCCTCGTCCTCCTTTTCTATTTTCCCTCAAAAGCTTGGAAGCTGTTGCACTTTTTTTCTAATAGAGCTATTTCCTTAGCTGGTTTCTAAAATGATAGAAAAACTTAACATTTCACCAAGTTCCCCACTGTATGCCTTTGTCTGGTTATAGGTCAATATATTTCATCTCATGCCTGGGAATGGGCCTTCAAATTTCCCGCCTGTAAGAAGGGGGTGGTGAGAGGCAAGGGCTGGAGCTAGTGTGAGGAGCAGAGGATGAAAGATGTCTTCCCTTTTCCCATTGCCCTGTAGAGATGTGGGGAGAAGACAGCAACTTGCTGCTGCTGGAAATGGCAGTGTGGCCAGCAGCATCCTGGAGGCTTTGTCATTCCCAGTGTCCAATACCAGGTGTCTCATCTGTCCTGCAGGGGAAGAAGCAGCTGGCAACTCATCCAGGGTTTCCATCCGATGAAGTCAGGCCTGCTTGTGTCTCTCAAAAACAAAATAAGTGAATACAAAATGAACTGAACTTGCCATAAGCAGCACAGGAGGACAAACTGCTTCAAATGCAGAAACCCCTCATCAGCAGGCTGTTCCTATTGATCACCACTGGATTATAATGGAAGTCTATTTATACAAAGCCTCAATTATTTGAAGCACCTCAAATGAGTGTTTAGAAGGTGTTTTTTAGCATGCAGGCCTGCCATTACAGTTCTCAATAACATATCCTTAGGAAGCAGCTTACTTTATTCTCTCTGGTTTTGTTCAGTTCTATCATTCATTTATCTCCCTTTTAGTGTTATAGGCACCACTCGAGCACAAAAGTTCTTGCTCTCTGTGGGAAATACAAAATAGTTTCCCCAAGGACATTTGCCTTTTGCATCATTTCAGTTCCTTGTTGGGTTTTTTGCAAGCTTAGGTGGTCATAAATGAGCTAGACAACAGATGGTAGAGCTCATGCTACAACACAGAAAATTTTAATTTAACAGGGTTTTCCACTTAAAAATGCAGCTGCACACTGGTGCACGGCCAAATTTTCTTCAGAGAACACTCTTTGAATGTACTGGAGAATGAGATGGATGCAAGCAGCTCTAATGATTGCCTCAGCAGGCTGCTCATAAATGTTTCCTGCAACCCCTATTCTTTTCATCCACACCCCATAGATCCAACCTGTCTGCTAGATGGACCACATTTCAGGGATACATTAGAAACCTGTCCAGTTCATTGTCTTCACTTACACAAAACAATCATTGCCAGGATTTTGTCCCCTTTGTCTGAAGGGATGCTCCAAGTATGACAGAGGCATAAAAAAAAGATCCACTTAAATGCTTGAGTTTTCTCAGTCAGGCTGGCCTACTGTATTTAAATATTGATACCCTTTGGGTCTGTTCTCTTCAAAGTCATTTCTTTGACAGGTCCCATTTGGGTCCACCGCACTACACGTCTGTCTGCTCTGTAGGAAGTGCTACAGCTGGTGGTTTGTTGATGAAAAATACTAGAAATGGGTATTTTTTTCATTCTTACTGAGGAGGAGATGGAAAAACACACTCAAGAATTCTGTGCCATTAATAATTTTTAAAAGTCTTACAAGCCTTGTTTCATTTTGGATCTTCTTGTTTTGGTTACTTTGGCTGTAACAACTCTTCCATGCCAGCATTTTTTCCCCTCACAGGATAATTGTGTGTTGCTGAGGATGGCTGAGGGGCAGGATTGCTCTAAATTTAAGAAATAGAAACTCTACTTCTAAGTAAAATATCTTACATGGTTCCTGTACTGGATGAATGGACACAAAAAGCTTTGCCCTGCTGTGTTGTGACCAGAATATGCCTGTTGCAGAGACTGCAGAGCTGTTGACATGATTCCTTTGGTGTTCCTGCAGATACACTAAACAAACCCAACCACAGCCACAACTTCTTTAACTTGCATGTGAATAACATCAGCCGACTGTGTTTCAAAGAGCAAAGATACTCCTGGGTTTGGATGTTTTATGGGTTGGATTTTTTCCCGTCCCTCAAGTTTTCTTTCCCCCTAAGCTCGTCATTCCTTTTTCGGTGTAAATACAAAGGTCATGGTTTTCAGTACGGTGGGTGACTCATTCTCATGTTTGAGCAATGTGATCAAAATGGAAACTTAGGATTCTCGGTGTGGCGTGTGTCCCATGCCGCCAGCGTGCAGGCAGGATGCCTTTGTGGAGGCTGGCTCTCCTGGAGGGAACCAGTGGCACGTGTGTGATAGCTTAAGCGCGGGGCCGGAGCAGATGCTCTTAACCTGACAGCGCCGCACGGCAAAATAAGACAGATCGCTTTCTGCTGTCGGGCGGGTGCATGTGACACCTTTGGCAGCTCTGTGGCTGTGTGTCTGCCCGTCTGTCTGTCGGTGTGTCAGCCTGCGCCCAGTGCTGTGTGCCGGGCCGG
>WBMY01009461.1:0-30336 GCA_013397315.1 Donacobius atricapilla
GTGTTAATAAGGTCCCAGTTCACCGGCTGCTCTTACGAGCAGAGGTTCACCCACGGTAAGGAAGAAGCAGTGCCGGGCTGGACTCCACACTGGCAGCGAATTCTCCCTGCGGTAGCAGCAACTCGACGCTCCCCTCAAATCCTGAGAGTGAGTGAGGAGCTGAGCCCAGCCCCTCACCCCCCAGCCAGAAATGTCAGGGTACCTCTGCCCTTCCCAAGAGAAAAGCCCCGGCTAAGAGGCTGCAGCCAGCTGCACCCTTTCCACACCTCAGCCGCTTCTTGTGTCTCTCTTAAGTACTGGTCATTATCATGTCTTAGGCAACAAATGGGACAAAATTCACTGAGAGAAAGGGGGGAAAAAAAGGAAAAAAAAATTCCTGACCTCCAACAAGTGTACATTCCCTGTATTTTGAGTTGCTAATCTGACTGAAGGAGTATCAGGGTAGTCCCCTTTCCCTCAAATAGCAGTTTACACAGCCTGCAAAGTCAGAGTAAGCAGGAGATGAAGAATTGATTATTAGCTCATGGAAACTTTTCCTTCCCCACTTGAGAGCTGAGATCCAAGCTCAGCTTTGGAAAACAGAAATTAAGGATGCTGCAGTGTGGAACACAGTGAGATGCTTGGATAGAGGCTCTAAAGGGAAATTGGTGTTTCTATTTCTAGTACCTTGTCCTGTAGCTTACCTAGTAAAAGCATGTGTGACCTTAGCAGTAAGTTCAAATGTAATTACAGAAAAGACTATGTTGCAGACATATCATCAGCTCTTTTGTTGCTTTCTGTGCTTATTGTTCCCTCAGTTTAGTGTTTGTGCTTCTGTTTCATAGTTGACCTTTTACTGCTGCCTATAGATCTCCCTCATCCCCTGCAGATGTTCCCGCTTCATGACCTGTTAGTCACTTTAATTGATCTTGTGCTCAGGGCAAGGTTATTCCTTCTGCCACCCTATGCACTCCCCTTGGGCTCTGAGCCAGAACCAACGTTTGCCAGGCCAGTCTGCAAGCTTCTTAATTCACTGACCTGGCAGAAGTCTGACTAAGCAAGATTAATTTAAAAACCAAAACAAAACAAAATCCCCAAAACAAACAAAAAAGCCCCACCACCACTGGATATTTTCCTGCCCACTCAGTGAGTTCAAGCTGCTTATTGAAGAGCCTAGCAAGTGCCAGAGCTGGCAGAGACATCTGTGTAGGGAAGTGTAGGTGAGCGTCTCAGGCTCTGGCCACTTTGGCACTTGCTGTGCTCTCCGTTGAGTTTGCTGTGTTCCACCCTTCCAGCCACCTGCACTGCCAGTTGCATTCTCCAAAAATGGCCACTTTATTTAAAGGACTCAAAAACACCTGCAGGCTTGGAGAGCACTAAACTGGAGTTGAGTGCTGTGGCTGCACCACACATGCCTCAGAAGTACAGGATAGAGCTCCTCCCAGCTCAGCAGAGCAGCCCTGAGAGCTGAGACATGGGCAAAAGGGCAGAGCCTGGAGGTTTGCTGGAGGCTGAGGAGGCAGAGACAGCACTCTGGGCTGCCTTGTGCAGCCTTTCTGTGAGGACAGGAATTCCTGCCATGTGGACACACGCTTGCTTTGCACACAGACAAGTCCTTTCCTACTCCCAGTACTCTTCTAAAGAAAAGGGAGCCAGGTGAGCCTCAGGTAAGGTAATGTCATCTGCAGATGGGTCTCTGCTGCTTTGTAGATAAGTACTCCAGCTTCTGCACATGCGCAATGCAACAGCTGTATGCAGGCAAAACCCAGCCCCATTCTGCAGGCTAGGGCAGCCAGGGGTGTGTTGTCACCCTTTAAAGGCAAGCTCGAGAAGGTTTCAGGCTACCTCATGTGATTTGGCTGGGCCAGCATCCTCCTGTTGCCACACTCCTGGGGCAAGGGGAGAGAGAGGCTTTGGAGTCCTTGAAAAGAAGCACAGCTGGGGGAAGGAGGGTCTTGCACTGCAAGAACTAAATCACTAAATCAGTCTGCCCCACAACCAGCCCTCAGAGTACCCAGAAAGTGGGGTGAAGTTTCTGGTGTGCGGCAAGCCAGGTATTCTCCCCAGTCCTGTATTTGATTTTATGACTTGCAGGTTGTTTGAAATTACTGTTTAAAAAAAAATATTTCATATACTTCATGTAAACTAGTAAAACATATTTTTGAGGTTGTAATATCTCACCTTCAAGTTGAAACATGGAGCTTTTTCCTAAGCAGATACTATACTTTCTTAATATCAAGAAAAAAAATGGTGCTTTTTGCAGTTTCTGTAAGAGCATGTCTTTCCATTGATTTCTGTAGATGAGAGAAGGGACTCACAGGTCCCAGCTTTCCAAGGTCCATAGTTATCTCAGAGATCTTGATCATGGGAAGATGCAGCCCCAGGCCATTTGCACATCTGTACAAAAGCATGCTGCTTTGGGCAGTGGTTGGATGCAGAGATCAGATACAGGGATCTGACAGTGTAGTGAATTGGCCAGGTTGGATGGGTCTTGGAGCAACCTGATATAGTGGAAAATATCCCTGCACATGGGCAGGGTGTGGAATGAGATGGTATTTAAGGTCCCTTTCAACCCAAACCGTTCTGTGATTTCAAGAGCTGTACTGTGGGTAGGAGAGCAGTGTTAAAAGTGGGAATGAGGTCCTTGCTGCTGGCCCTCAGTTAGGGTTCCCTGTGCAGGCAGCACATGTAACACTGGGGCTCCTTCTTCTCTCTCTGCAGGAACATGACATTGAGACAGCTTTCGGAGTGGTTCATGTCACCATGCGGGGCACACCCAAGGGGAACAGACCTGTCATCCTCACATACCATGACATTGGCCTCAACCGTAAGCCCTTGCATTGCCAGGACCCTGAAAAAGTGATTATTCATGGTATTTGCTTTTGAGCGTGGGGAGTAGCAGGCCTGGCATGGAACTGAGATGAGGTCATTCCAGGGTGAAAAGATAAAGGTCTGCAGGAGAGAGAGCACGTGGCATGCCCCTGTCCATTCCAACAGCCCTTGAAAGGTAGGGCCAAGGTGGAAAGGCGGATATAGGTCCACCGAACACGACGTTGTGCTCTAGCTGACTTGCTGCACTGTGTGATAACGCATTCATTCCCTGGGTGCTGGGCAGGTGAACGAGTCCCTTCTACATGGCTGCAGCAGTTGTGTAATATTCTGGTGGGCTCAGTTGATCTTTTGACGTGTCTTCCCACCCAAAATGTACTGTTACATTCACACAGATGCTCCTCTGTGAGTGCTTTGAGTACCCAGGTGCTGCAAGGCCCTGCTCTCCAGGGCATTGCAGGCTGACTGTTGATTGTCTGCCTGCTCTCCAGCCATGGCAGTTCCATTGCTGAGACTCACTGCTGCATTGCAGTGTTGAGGCACAGCACATATGCCATCCAGCGCCCACTGTCCTGTGGGCTCAGTGGGGACTTGAGCTCCTGCAGGTGTGTGCCATGGTGTTTGGAGGGTGGCTTGCAGTAAAACTGAAGGAAGTGTCTGATTTCTTTTTGTTGTTGTTGCAGACAAATCCTGTTTTAATGCATTCTTTAACTTCGAAGACATGCAAGAGATCACCCATCATTTTGCTGTATGCCATGTGGACGCACCAGGCCAACAGGAAGGAGCCCCCCCATTCCCATCTGGGTAAGAGCTCTGCAGTTCAGTCTGTCATGTTGTTCAGTCTGGACTGAGGTAGCACCAGTTTAAGTCAGCTGGGACTGCCAGGCTGAGTGTAGTGGAATGCAGGGTGTCAGCAGTAGAGGAAATGGTAAGATGAGGAAGCTTCCCAAGGGGCATTCAGTGAACTCTCCAGTTACTAAGACATGGGTAAAGCCCTCTCTAGTGCTGAGTCTGGTACCACCTTTCTGACTTGAACGTGAACCCAGCACACTGCAGTTGAGCTGGCATTTCATCTGTCCATCTTGCCACAGAAGTCTGACTGCCCAAAAGACCACAGCTCTATGTTAGTCTTGCTCTGGGGGATGGACCCACACAGTCAGCTGAAACATACAGTGTTGTTGCACAATAACCTGTGCACACATCTGCCAGATATTCCTTGTCCCTCCCTACCTTGAGTGGAACTGGAAGGTAACCTCTGTCAGGCTGTATTTGGAGGTACTGTCTTGCTTTTCAGGTACCAGTATCCCAGTATGGATGAGCTGGCTGAAATGTTACCTGCTGTTCTGACACACCTGAAGTAAGTCTCTGAAAGAAAATGGGGTGAGCCAGCTGGATACCACTATTCTAGCACCTACTTCTGTCTCTGCTTGCCACGACTGATATGCTCACTGAAGTGTCCTAAGAGGCACGAGCATCTCCCAATCAGTGTGACCCTGTCTAGTTCTATGCTGGGGACACTGTCTGCTACATGAGGCAGTTTATGGCTGCTGCATCATTGCCGCATTGTTTTGAAAATAAACCATAAGTGCACAGTTGGATGCAGAGGGGAGAGGCTTTGCCTCTAGAGATCCTTCAGCTGAGCTAGGTTAGTCGTGCTGAATGTGAAATGCCTCTTATTTCAGCCTGAAAAGCTTCATTGGGATTGGCCTAGGAGCTGGCGCTTATGTCCTCAGCAGGTGTGCAGTAAGTATCTCTTCACTGCTTGTGACTCAGGTGGGCTGTGGTCATCGCTGAATCAGACTGACCGTGTGGGGCACGGACAAAGTATCATTCAGTAATTACAGTAGGGCTGCAGGGAGCCATGGGAGAGCTACCTCCGTCCAGATGGTTATATTGGAGCAGTCAGGGTTACTCTGAAGATGTGCCAGGCATGAAAAAATTGTAATGTGATGCCTTTGAGTCAGCAGAGCCCATCCTGAGTGCTAGGAATAGCCAGTCTTGAGTCTTCACAGAGACTGGCTGTGTTACTGTGCTGTGTGCACTGTTTGTGGCACTAAAGAATTTATGTGGTGACGTATTGCAAACTGGTGTTGAAGAGGAATGTGCTTTGTCACTGGAAGGAAGCAGATTTTGCTCCACCCTTACACAAAACAACTGCCTCTATTTCGGTACTTCCTTATAAATTTCTCTCTCCTGTAGTGTTCATGTGAAGTCAGTGGGTATCGTTTAGCAGCCCAGGAATTTGCCTTAGTTTTTCAGAGCTAGTGTTAAAAAATGGCAGAAATCTGACATTTTCAGTAAAATTTGCTTCAGGTTGTTGAGTGCAGAAAGTTGCCAGTTGTTTAGGGCACTATAATTTCTTCAAGCCACTGTGCTGGGCAGCTCCCCCACCTTACACAAAGTTCTCTGTATTCCATTCCCTACAGTCAGGATTGAGCCAGGGCAGTGTGAGGCACTGGTGTTTCACGGTTCCTTGCCTTCTGTATCTTGGGTAGTTTACAGCCTTGCTAAAGAGGAGTTCGTGCAAATCAGCTTTAGTCCTCAGCAAAGTGCCACAAGGCTCTTGCCACGCTCCCTGGGCTGTGGCCAGTTTCCTGCTGAGGAAGAGATATTTCCTTCTCCTTCACATCAGTGCTATAGAGCAGGAGAACTGCCTTGGAGTGAGCCCAGAACTCAGCAGAGGCTGGTTGCCTCTGATTTCTGAGTTTGTGTTTGCAAGCAATTTCATACCCATGCTGCCCTGGTACAGCCCAAGGTACACTGCAGGGTTTTGGGTTGCTGGATGGAGCAGGGGAAGGGATGACTGCGGGCAGGAAGCAGCAGGGGTGCTGTCTGGGGAGCAGGTGTCCCTGTAGCTCAAGCTTTCCATTCTGCAGGGGCTTGAGGGCCTCAGCACTAGTTCCTCTGCCATTTGCCCCATCTCCTCTGGGAAGACTGCCTCCTCCTTGAGGAGAAGGAGGTGCTTTCCAGGCCCAGGTTCCTCACAGAGGTGCAGGATTGGAGCAGAGAAGATTGCTGCTCCCAGCCCTGTAACACACAGGGTCTGAGCAGCTGTGCCAGGTACACAGGTCACCAGGAAGCACTGCTGAGGCTATAGGTGCTGTAGAGCACCTCAGTGCCACAAGTGCCACTGAATTGAGTCTGGTCTTGCTGGGAGTCACTGGCTGCCTGGCACAGAGGAGCTCCTTTGTCTGCATTTTACTTAGTCTTGCACCTTTTGCAAGACGCTTTCCAGCTGCTGCACCAGCTGTTGATCACTGTGTGGGCTGAATCATCCTTCTGAATGTGCTTCTGCTCTCTCCCTACAGCTCAGCCACCCTGACCTAGTGGAGGGACTTGTTCTTATTAATGTTGATCCATGTGCAAAGGGATGGATTGACTGGGCAGCATCCAAGGTGAGATTCTGTTTTCCCATACATGTGCTCTCCACAGCATCTAATGAACAGTGTGTAGAGTAAATAAAAAGGACAGAATACAGGAGTTTTTCCATTTCTGGTGAAAACTGTACAATTTAATTTTTGTCCCTGCTGCATTCTTAGTCTTGGTATAGTATGGCCTCTGCCATAGGAGCAGGGGTGGGTGTGATCATGTGAATGAGAAATGCAGATAAAACTGCATGGATCACTCAGATTTCCTCTGATTTAGTACTTCTGCTTGTGGGCTTCATTTGATTGATATTGAATGGATCTCTTAATTATTCTCTTATTCTGTCCCCTTGAAGTTATTCAAGGTTTCAGGTTTTTTGTAGAACTTGTTTTTTGTGTTGTGTATACACAATTTCTTTGAAGCTTTTCATGTCCATCCCAAGCTTCAGGCATTTGCTTCTTACATAATTTGAATAGTTTCTTCATTGTTTTCTTTACTCTGAGTAGCTGTTTTCCAATGTGTGATGAAACTGCATTCTTCTATTACTCTCCTCATTCATGGTCACTCTTCAGTTTTCAGGCTGGACAACCAACATAGTGGACATTGTCTTGGCACATCATTTTGGCCATGTAAGTACCCAGCAGATGCTAATGTTGCCTGTGCAACTGTACATGGAGCTATAACTTCTGTATGTGTTTGTTCCCAAATAGTTCTGGTCCATCAGGTAAGGATTGCCACAGGTAGTACCATTTTCTCTGTGTGTCAAGCTCACATCAGGATTGGCATGCTGAGGGGCACACACATCCTCACTCTTGCCCTGTCTCCAGGCCATGCTCTGGTCATAGAACTCCTTTGTGGTTCCCAGGACACTGTCCACAGAAACAAGTGGTAGCCAGTTCTCTGTAGCCAGCATAGAAGCCTTGGACTGTGGGTAGAGCACAGGTCAGCTGGGAGCTGGCAGTGGGATCTTGTGTCTGTCAAGATGTTGAACTGCTGCATTCTGCTCTTCATCTTACCCTTCAGTTTCAGAAGAGGCAAAACAGCCCCTCCTGAAAACTTTGGATACAGCAGTGCCTTCTGTTTGGGATTAGCTGTCTCTCAACCAGAAAGCTTACTGGGCTTACAGGGATAGTGCCTTGTGGACACTGTATATGCCACACAGCAGATCAGTCCCTGACCTGGGGCCTTCTTGCAACAACACATCAGCATTAAAAGGAATGCTTCCTTCTCCAGCACCACTTCCTCCTGTGCACATCCTGTTCTCTTCCCACTGTCAAGCCCCTTCATTGTATGTAGTGCTTCTTTGCATTCCCTGCTCTCTCTGGCTCTCTCAGAATGTAGTTTCTTAGAACTGGGTGCTGGAACTGAACTTTGGTCACAGTCTTACAGCTGACATATTTTTTTACTGTGTTACATTTATTAGTATTATTATGTACTTTGCTTCTCAAACATTGAGCATAAGTGGAAGACCTTTCTAACGCAGAGTGATTTGTATCTGTGTAAGGATTACTGAGGCTTGGGACTTAAATTATCCCATCTCAGGATACCTGTACTCTTGCAGTAGCTGGTTCACTGCCAGTTGTAAAAGTGTCACATTACCAAAGCATGGCATGTACCAGCACATCACAGAAACACCTCATGTCTCTGGGATCCTTATGCAGTATGGAGTCGCTGCCCTGTGTGTCAGGCAGGGAATGACATGTATGGACAGGCTTTAATACTTTGGTAATTTTATAACTATTGCTTCTTTCCTTGTGAAAAGTATGTTTCCTGTTTTTCAATTCTGCTTTTGTACAGGAGGAACTGCAGGCAAATCTTGATTTGATCCAAACATACAGGCTTCATATTGCGCAGGACATTAACCAAGATAACCTTCAGCTGTTCCTCACCTCATACAACAGGTATAGGATACCTTTTTGCCTCACAGACAGTTCCCATAGCTTCCCTGCTCAGTAGATTTGCTGCGATATATATTATCCTATGTGTATTTGGTATTGTTTCAGAGGAGCCGTTGTCCTAAGCCTAGTCTTCAGCTGAGCCAAACCTAGCCCTTGTGTCTGCCCCCACAACCTGTCACACCTCACTAGCTCATTTCTGGGCACACAGCAATGCCATGAGAGGATGGATCCTGTTTTCAGGGGATGACTGCTGGGGCTCCTGCTCAGGGCATGATGCACAGAGTTGCCTGGGTGCTGGAGCCAGCACTCATGGTTGGAGTTTCTGTGCCCCCATGATAACCAGTTTCCTCTGCAGATTTAATGGAGAATTGTTCTGTTTTGTCTTTCAGTCGTAAAGACCTGGAAATTGAGAGACCAGTTGCTGGTGTCAATGAAATGATCGCAAAAACACTCAAGTAAGTTGTCTGAATCAGCCTATCTCAGTTGCTGACTGTGCAGTCTCTTCAGCAGAAAAGATGTTGCTTCTCAGTAAGAACTACACCAAGCCCAAGCACTGGGAAGACTGTCCAAGACAGTGGTACTGTGGTACAGGACTGTCAGCTGCAATGGGGCAGAGGTGTCTCGAAGTCCTCTCATTAAGATCACATTTTGATTCTCCAGAAGGCAGGGTCAGAGGCACATGTGTGCAACAGCAGTGGCAGTTGATGTGCATGGAGGGGACAGTCTGGGTGCATCTGCAAGCTCTGGAGAATGTTTTGGTACAATAAAATGCCAAGCTGGGATGGCAGGCAGGGATTTTGCTGAGCCTTTTTTTGTTAACCTTTCATGAGGGTGTTGGTTCACAGAGCTCTACCTTCTCAGAAACCCCTTTGATGCACTTGGAGTAACACCACTGTTTTGGCTTTTGATCAGGTGCCCTGCCTTGCTTGTTGTTGGTGACAACTCACCTGCTGTGGAAGCAGTGGTATGTATCCATGAACCCTCTCCTCTTGTGACATTAGGCTCTCAAGTCACTTAGCAAGCCTGCAGTACTTTCACCTTGCTCAGAATTAGTTACAGACAGCAGCTCTTTGTCCCAAGCTCTTTTTCAGTCCTCCTGCTACTCATGGGAGAGCCAAGGCTCAGGGACCCTGAGTGGCCCTCAGGGCAACTCCAAGGTGAGGATGGCAGAATCTGAATGAGCACCCTGCTCAACAAGTGCAGAGGACCCTGTTCAGGATTGTGCGTCCTTCCCCAGACTCTGCCAGGCTTCTGCCTGCAGTTTGGTTCAAGTCTCGAATTGCTGTTGTTTTTCTGTTATGCTAGGGCTACCTGGGGATTAAAAATAACTGAATGTGACTCCATTTCTTGTGGTGGTGTGCCATGTAGGGCTCTCTTAGAGCACTGCATCATCAGGAAGGCAGCACTTAGGAGCTGTTGTCCTCTGCAGACACCCATAACCCACTTCTCTCCCAGCACGGCAATAAATGGGGCATGGCACAGGGTAATGTGGTTGTGATGGATGTTGCTCCTCCCTCTCAGCCAGGGACTGTGGGGAGACCATGGGGTTGTGAACAAAAGCAGCTGTCTAAAACTGTGGAAGAGTATAGAAGTCTCCTGAAGCAGTAATTTGAACCTAGGAGCATTGGGTGCCCCATTGCATGGAGAGCATTTTCTGGCCATGGCCTTTGTCTGTTTGATCTGGAAGTCTGAAATTAAACCTGCAAGTTTTGACTTCTCTAGGATACTGTCCTTGAAGATTCCTATTGCTTACTGGCCACAGCACAGTACAGGATAGGGTCTTCTGCACCTTAGTGTGCCTGTCTGGCTGCCCAGGTTCCTAGCCCAGGATAACCTCTCCTGCTGAGGTTGCTTTCCCTATAGGGCCCCTGTCTATTCCCTTTTTGCAGCAGACTTACAGAAAAGCGGTGGTCGTGGCCTTCTTGTCTGGCCAAGAAACTGAGTCACCTCCCTCATGCTTCATTGCACGGAAATCTCCTTCCTTCCCAGTCTTGCTGTCAGAGCACAGAAGGTACTTCAGGGTTTTATAGTGCATCCCAAAACTAGGGGATGATTTCAGCTGAAGTCATAACGGGTCATCACACAATCCCTTACATGGAACACCTGCCACTCCTCCTTGGATCTTTTATTCATTTTTCACTTCCTACGTGATCTCTGCTTTCTTGCTCAGTCCTTCCTGGCTCCAGAGAAGCACCCATTGCTGAAGACAGCCACTGCTTCTGGTGCAGCTACTCCAGATTTTACATCTGAGTCTTCAAGTTTTCTGTGTGACTCCATGTCCCTGTCTCCTTTTTTCTAGGTTGAATGCAATTCACGTCTTGACCCGACAAAAACTACCCTTCTGAAGGCAAGTGCCACTCCATAATCATTCTGGCCAGCACAAAGAGACTATTGTTGCTCAGCTCCACTTAGATTTTTGCTTTCCATACATTTGGCTTTGAGAAGTTTGTAGACAGTCGTTCAGGGCTGTGCTCTCTCCTTCATGGAGCCAGAGCTGAGAGGGAAGAATTTGTCAGGGAGTCCCCCAGTCCCTGCTTTATGGCCACCTTCAACTGGCAGGGAAGACCCCTGAGAGTTAGCAGAGATGCCCTGCTTCCACCCTGCTCTCTGCAGCAACAACAACATCCTTTTTCCTGGCTTTGTACTGGTCCTTCCCATCCTCACCTGTGGCCCCGCAGTGTGACAGACAGCGGCTGTATGGAAGTGCAAAGTGAGAGGTTTAGACAGAGTGGCTGGGGGAGAGGTGGCTGGGAAGGTGCTGGGCTTCTGGAGTGTGGCCTGAGATCGCTTGGTGACATGGCCTCCAAGGAGCAGGGTTCCCTCAGCAGAACGTCTCTGAAGGTGTATCACCTTTCCCTTTCTCTGGCTGTAGAGGTGAGGTGGTGGAAACGGCAGTGTGGTGCTCTCAGCCCTGGTGGGTGGGTGGTGCTGGTGTGGTTTGGGTATGTCCTCCTGGGTGGGAAGGACAGCTCAACCTGCCTTTTGTTTCCTGTTGCAGATGGCTGACTGTGGGGGCTTGCCCCAGGTGGTTCAGGTGAGACACACTTTGGCTTTCCCATGGCATTTGGGTGGTACAGAGCCCTTTGTTCCGCTTGCACTAAAGCCACCCTTTCTGTTTCCACAGCCTGGCAAGCTGACTGAAGCCTTCAAGTACTTTGTGCAGGGAATGGGCTACAGTAAGTGGCAAACACAACTTTGTTGTTTGGAGCAGGGTTATTGTGAAGGGAACTCAAGCTTTCTCGTCCATCTGAGCCCACTGGCATCTGTGTCCCTGTCCCTGAGCTAGTGTGGTTGCCAGGAGATCCATCCATGCTGGAAAAGCAACTAGTGTGCTGACGAGCCTTAGCAAACTAGTGTTGTTCCCTGATGTGTTGGTGACTCCTTTCTGGTTGTTGGTGTTGTTAAAACCTTTTAAGTATGTCTTTGTGCCAATCCAGAAAAATGTGTTAGCAAGAGCAGGAAATCTGTGCATACCTTCTCCAAAGGGGAAGGAGGTAGCAGTACAGCCCCATGACTAGTGTAGGTATGAGAGCTCCTCCCTTTCTCCTCAGATGTTCCTGTTTCTCTCAGACTCACCAGGGTTAAGCAGTACTCCAGAATAAATCCCTCTAATGGCAGAACGGGTTCCAGGGTGACTTCTGAGGCACCCAGGGAGCCCAGAGAGAGCTGTGCTTTGCACCAGTGCATGTCCTGTCCTATGGCTTCCTCCCCTGTGCTTGGAGGCAGAAGACATTGTTACATGAGTGTGTCAGACTAACAGCTGCTCAGCTCCCTGCCCTCGGTGTTCCTGAGGAATTGAAGGAGAAGGGCTTCCCTACTTCTTTATCTCCAAGAAGGGCTTTACTACTCAGGAACATCAGGAGAAGGGCTTCTCAGTGTACTTCTGCAGCTCACTCTTCCCTGCTGGGGTCAGGAGTTCCCTTTTGTGGATAATGAGCCTTCAAAAGCTGGAGTTAGGGAAGGGGTTAGTTTGTGTGACTGGCTAACCACTCATCATGGCCACCATGAGAGCTGGGACACTTGCAGTGGTCTCCTCACAGCTTTGCCAGCTCATGATCAGGGTTTAGCAGAAGCTGTCCTTTTCCTCAGGAGCCTGCAGGTAACACAGACATGTAGGACAGTCATGTTCTCCAGTGCTGACCAAAGGAGCCCGATCCTGCAGAGGACGGTGCTGTGTGAGGAGGGTCCCTCAGTTTCACTGAGACTGTTTCAATGTTCATGTCTCTTGTGTTCCTGGTGTTAGTAAAGTCAGTGAGTGCTGTTGTCAGAGCAAGGGCTTCAGCAGCACTTTGTGGATCAGCTCTCTTGTCAATAGGACACACAGCACTGGAGAAGGACAGGCCAATTTTCTCCTTCCAGAATTAGTAGCCAGTCCCAGAATAGTGTTCCCAGTTTTCATGGGCAAGACTGTGGGACACTGTGAAGCGTGGTCAGTTCTCTTGGGGAGAACAAGGTAGAAGCAAAACACAGCTGGGCACTGCTAGAAATACAGAAACCAGTTCTCCAACAGCCGTTCCTGTGCCTGCTGTACATGGGCTGGATGTACTTCTGCTGACACTGCAGGTGGAAGATTAACGGCCTTGAAGGAGACTTGTAGCAGGAAATCTCATGCTGTCATCCCAAAGATAGGAATTTCTGTCCCTTATCTGAAGTTACACAGTATACACCAGGGAAACAGTATCTCTGTTGAGCAGATGTGGGCTGTGCTGTGAGGAGTTAATGTCACCAGGCACAGTGTGATTTTCAGCTAAAGGCATTGGAGAGATCTGGCCCTGATGGGTTTTTAGGTGAGCTTGGCATCTCCCTGAGATGCTCATTAGCAGCTGTTCTTACAAACCCTGGGAGCTTTCAGTGCAATGTATGAGTGGGGAAGAGAAGGAGAGGTAGCTGGGGGTCCCAGGAGTAGTGTAGCCAGTAGTCGTACACTGCAACTAATTGGCTCTTTCCTGTATTCATCCCTTTCCTTGTCTCATGTTGTTTCCAGTCCCTTATGTGCAGCTCAGCCACCTAAGCACTGAGTCAGGTACCTCCAGCCATGCATCCACCTCAGCCCCAGTCTGTGTGCTGAGTAGAATTGTTCTCCGGGTGCTTTGCTCTGTCTCAGCATGTCCGCTGTGGGTGGGCTGATCATTGTACCGTGTGTGCTATGGGTTTCCACCTTTCATTTGTATTTTGTTGATTGTTGCATGACTTCAGCTGTTTGGTTTTCTAGAATGATGAGACTAACTTTCAAAAGGTCATCCATGCCACAGCTGCCTTGGTTTGCACAGACACTGGCTGTGGCTGCACTTGCAGATGATCAGTTACACTGCTGGCCTTTGCTCACCTTTGACCTTTTGAAATTGGGCCTTAAACATCTTGCTTTAGACATGCAGAGACTTAATTTTGGCAGTGAAGACTAAGTTTTCTTCCGAAGGGTATAGCTCTTTCTGTGCTTACCCAGTGACACATACCTGAGTGACTGTGGTCATGTTTCCAGGAACTGCCTCCTTGTCTGAGTCCCACATTTGTTCTCCCTTGCAGTGCCAGCAGCCAGCATGACCCGGTTGATGCGTTCCCGCAGCCACTCCTCCTCCAGCGTGGGCTCGGGCGAGAGCAGCCGCAGCCGGTCTCATGCCAGCACCCATGGGGAAGGGAGTGCTGGAACCCCAGAAGGAATTGACCTCCAGGCTGCACCTCAAACCATGGAAGTATCCTGTTAGGCAGGAGCCGCTCTTCTGGATTCAGACAGCTCCACTCACCCCACTGACCCCACTCAGAATTTAGCATTTCATCCGACATGGCATTAACTGTTCTCTCTAACCTGTGCATGCCCATCTGAGCAGTCACGTCCTTGGTAGTCTGTACTTGACATTACTTTGATCTTTTCTGTATCCCCTTGGCATCAGAGTCTCTTTAAAACTTGTTGACATTCCAGTCTTAGTAAGTCCCATTACTGTACATGCTGATGCCATCTCCTGTCTGTGCTGTGTATCAATCCAGATGACAGCCATTGTCTCCCCTCTTCATTTAAATATAATTTCTGTGGCTTTGTGAGGTTTAGAATTGCTTTCTAGTTGTGCTTCTGCTAAAGGACCCTTGTGGTGCAGTTGGTATGTCATTGGTGGGATATGGGAAAGTAAGACCACGAGGATGTGGTACTCCAGGCACTGGAGAAGGCAATACAGTGTGGAGCTGTACCTGGGGCACAGAACCCACTGGAAGATCTGTGTCTCCCCAGAGCTGTTTCACATGCCATGCAGCCTGAGAAACTAAAATGGTCAGGAATACTGTCTTGGTCTTACCTGTGTATGTGTTAAGAAGGAGCAGAGTGATTTCTTACCTGAGCCTCCTGAAAAAGCAAAGCAATTAACCAGTAAACTACACTAACAAGGTGCACTATTAACCCAGTACAAGGGATTAAGCTCCAGCAGCCCTGGCTCTAGACCACTTCTGCAACCCTCTGCTGACCCAGCAGAAGGGTGGGATGCAGTGACACATGGCCGCTGCTCTACTCTGGCACAGGTGAATCTTTAATATCGAGCAGACTGTGAAATGGGAAGCAGTGCCTCTTGCCAAATGGAGGTCTCAGAATCTCCTGCACTGCCATCTCTGTGTCCCACTGCTGCTGCCCCTAGGCAGGATCTCACAGGGTGCAGTTAACATGGGGGCAGGGAACACCAATGAATGTGACAGCCAGCAATCATAAATTCCTGTGAGTTGGGTCAGAAGGATGAGCAGTGAACACCTCTGTGCAGGTAGTAGTTACTGTCTGTGGAATTCACAATTGTGCTATCTTTTTTCACCTGGCTGGGTCCATCACCAAGGGTGGACAGAGGATGCCTGCTGCTAGAAGTCAGGGTCTGGTGTTAATGGGAGAAAAGGGATGAGTGGCCAGGCTGCCAAGTCTTAACTGATAAGCAGAACATCCTTTTCTCACTGCTGAGCAGCCCTTACCCAATGGGAGCCAACTCTTCCCAGGGTCATGCTCATGTTCTGCTCCATTTCAGGTAGGGAATGGGACCGGGAGGCTCTGCCTGAGGGGAACTTTGTACCGGTTATTGAATAAAGCTATAACTGAATTTCATTGTTACACTGTGTGCTCATGGTGTTTCTGCAGGACCTGCTCCCCTGGGGGTTTGGCAGTCTGAATGTCTCCTGCTGCACACAGCAAACTCGTCTCCAGGGCAGGGAGAGGACTGGATGCCTCTGCACCAGAATAATGTGGTTGGCGGCCCCCCATGGCCCTTGGCAGAAGGCTGTCCAAGGGCATTGGAGAGCTGGCCTCTGTCAAAATGCAGCTAGAAACGTCCAGAATGGAAACAACAACAGGTTTGCAGCAGCACAGGCAAGAACTGTATCTCAACAGCCAGTGCTCAGAGCCACGTGCTGTCCCCAGAGCAGTGCTCTGCACTGGCATGTTGCACAAACATGACTCAGAACTAACCACTGTCACAGCACAAGAGGGCAGAGGGCAGTTTGGGCAGCCGGGGGATGTTTGTTGACATATCCACCCTGCAGCTGGGTGCAGGGAAGTGATGTGCAGCAGCCTTGCGTGGAACCCACCTAGTTTTTCATCCGCTGCTTTCCACACCCAGCTTCTACTCCCCCTGTCAGGTGTCACTGTAACCCGTCGAGAGCCCCCTGGGGCCTGGACTGTCTGAGACCTTGGGGGAGGTCATTGCAGAAATGCGACAAAGTGTTCTCATGAATTGCAAGCTTGTGAAAGTTGAGCTTGAGAAAAAATGGCCAGTTTTACCAATGAACAGAGGCGGTTTTTAATTAAATGAACAAAACTAGAAGTTTAAATCTATAGGAGACTGGAGACCACCAAAGAAACCCAGCCCCTGGACATGGTGGGAAGTTCAGCACTGCTGGTTGTAAGCACCATGTGCAGGAGAGGAGCCAGTGTAGGTGCAGCACTAGGGTCTAATGCCAGCTGACTGCATCCAGGAATGGTTCTGCCTCCAGAAATACAGCTCTGAAGAAAAGAAACACAGTATTTAAATGACAGTGAGATGAGTTAGAGGAAATGACCCCACAGCAGGGAGACCATCAAGTGCTGTTCATGATGATGTGGAGAAGAAGAGCTTCAGGCTCCTGACTGCTCCTGGACCAGGAAGTTAGTATGGAGATGAGACTTCAGCAATTTGGAAGAGGAATGATTTAGCAGAAAGTGCAGTTGTTGTGTGGTTCACATGCAGAAGCAAGGCAAGACTGGTAGTGATTGTTGGAAAGGTTTAATTGACCTTAAGATAACTGAGAAAAGTAGACTTGTTTTTATGTAAGCAAATGCTTTTCCTGTTAAAAAGGTAAAAAAAATGAAGGCAAATACAAGATGAAAAATTAGTTTAGTAAAGGGACAAAGTGTTTGTTTGGGTGCCATGAACTACGCCAACCAAATCCAGGCACAGAACTTGAGCTTGGGACAGCCTTCCCTGGATTTGGATCCTAATCCCTACTGGCTGCTGGAGTGTGAGCTGGGGGTTGCAGGGCACAAGTAAGCATTCCCACCCCTTGAGGGGCAGCCCAGAGGTTGGAATATGACCTTCCAAATGGAGGAATTTCCTCGACCTCTCCCTGCTCTCAGTAACTGGGATGCCCAGTGGAAGAGGCAGGCAAATGGAGCCAGCATTTTCCTGTGCTCACTTTTAGGACTGAATTCCCTGTTGCTCAAAACATTAGGACAAAATTCATTCAGTGACGTGTCCAGCCCAAGAACCCAGATCTCTGTACTGGGGGCACAGGGTGAGTCTGGCTTAGCTCAGCACTCGGTCACTCATAGAAAAATACAACTCACAGCCATGGACTGAGGTTTCTGCTTGGGGGCTGCAGGGCCTCAGGTGCTGGGGGAGGGCAGGGGTGGAGGGGAGGGTTCTGCAGTACCCAGAAATCGATGGACCAAGTGCTGTGCTGCCCCCAGTCTTGGGGCTGAGCCATGGCCAGCCCGTGCCCCCTCAAACCTGGACATGTTCCTTGGCAAAAGGGATGGAGTCAAACTCTTCTTGGTTCCTGAAGATGCTGTGAGGAGCAACAGCGAAACACTGGTTTGGATTGATGTTCAGGGTTGACTGATTGATGTTGGGATTTTTCCTTGTTTTAAGGCCAAAGGATGGGGGATTGTGGGATGAGTAGTGGGGAGGAATTTCCATCCTGGAGGTGTTCAGGGTGGAGCCACAGCAAAGCTGTGTCAGTCACAACACTCAGGAGGACACAGGACTGGGGCCATCAGGAGCTCCTGCTCCTCCAAACAACAATCATTTGGTCTAAACTCCTGAAATACTGAGTGGCTGTGCTTCACTTTGCCTGAAGCCTTAGTCCTCCCCACCAGCTCAAGGTGCTCAAGATGGTGCATTTCTGCTGCCCCAGGTGTGCCTAGGCCAGTGGCAAGAGAGGGCTCCTGGGCCCCTCCTGTGGGCTGAGATACCTGTTATGCTTTTGTCTTCCATGCTTTTGCACCCCACATCCCCAAGAACCACAGTGGGGCTGCATCAGCACTTCCAAGAGCAAATGAATTTTCTCCCAAACATTGTCAACCACTCACAAAACAGCACTGCTGAGCTCACGGCAGGCTCAAGGGGGTCCTGAACCCCAACAGTGTCATAAGGCCCAAAAGCCCTGTTGAACCTGAGTGCATTTCACACTGCCAAGGTGGTTATTATTGGCCAGAATCTTACACGTTTCCACACAGACAGGACAGGATGTGCACCTGCAGCAGAGCTGCAGCAGGAGGCTGCGAGTATCTGTTCACACCTGGGGGCACAGCAGCAAATCATGGGGGGACACAGTGTTGCTCAGTTGGGCCATGAGTCCAGAAGCTGCTGAGAGCAAATACCAAGGACCTTCCTCAGGGCTGGATTGCAGGGGTGGAGGTGCCATGTGTACCTCAGAGGGTTCTGACCTCAGGCCAGGGGATGGGGGACTGGGCAGTTGAGGGGTGGGGGAGGTGGATGGTGCTGGCTGAGACAAGCAGTGTTTGCTTTGAAAGGTGAATGGCACACACACACAGAGTTCAGGCAACGAATGGTCCCACAGCAGCAGCAGCTGCTGAGCCTGGATAGAGCTAAGGATGGAGATGGGACAACGCTGGGGCTGCTCCCACTCATAACCCAACCTAGGCCAGGCACAGATAGGCTGGGCAGTGCTGGTGTGAAGAAGAGCTGGCGTGGAGCAGTGTTGGGTGTGGGGCTGTGCTGGAATGGGGCAGTGTTGGGTGCAGCACTGTGTTGGGCAAGTCTGTGAGCATCACACCTCCCCACCCCTGCCCATCACATCCAGCACCATGCACCTGCTGAGGGCCCTGGTGCTGCTGCAACTGAGGAGGCACCCTGGGACACACCCCCTTCACTAAGACCACCCTGGGAATGGTGCCTGTCCAGCCTCAACCTACGAGTCCTATCCTCCGTGCTCCCACTTGCAAGTGCCACCTGTCCATCCCATGTCCATTCATAAATGGATGCCACTTGTCCATCCATAAATCCCATGCAATGCCCACCGTGCCTCGAGTGGCCTCAGGGATTGGTGCCCATATCCAGGGCCCTGAGGGGCTCAGCTGTGTGACCTGTGACTGAGGAGAAAGTAGTCCTCTCTAGTGTGTGCACATCACAGGAAGTGGCAGCAACCACAGCCCCAGCACCTCGCAGCCCTTCACGGCAGCACTGCCAGGGGAAGCCCCAGCATCAGGACCTGAACTCAAACACCCAGCCCTAGAGCAGGGCCAAGGGCAAATCAAGAGGGTCTGACAAGGATGGGCATTGCCACCCTGGGTGCCCTGAGGCCCCTCCATGCAGGGAGGGCAGAGCTGGCCAGTGGTTGCCTGGGCATGAGAGTGCACAAACAATGGTGACAGTAGTGAGGGGCAAGTAAGTAGAGCTCATTTCTCTTGAAGGCAGGAGGGGGTTAGGGCAAGGAAGGAGAGGAGCTTAACCTGGGACAGTTCTGGATCACACAAACCTCTGGTGGCAGCTCTCCATGGCCAAGGAACTGAAAGGTGTTCCTGCAGCTGCTCAATCTCCATGGGGACCAGCAGTTTGGAACATTGGGATGGGTACCCCACATTCTGGGGGACATGGGGCTGGAGTGGGATGGCAGCACTCAGGGAGTCAGCCTGGCTGGGGGCTTTCCACTATGAGGCTGTGGACACCCTGTCCTGGGGAGTTCCCACATATGCTCTGTGGTGGTGATGGGACAATGGTTTCCTTGCAAGTTCCTCCAGTTCTCCCTGGGGAGCTGCCTGCCAGGGTCAGGCACAGAGCCCTGCCCTGGACCATGCTGGCATCACCCTGGAGCAATGCCCTGCCTGGGACACAGGGTGAGGAATCTTGACCCAAGAAGCAAGTCCCTTCCAGACAGCAGCAGCATAGGCCAAGGCCCTTGGGGGCTGAACCCCGAGGAGGGGAATCTGCCCAGGTGGGAGAAGCCACAGCATCCCAGCAGTATCTGCTGACACCTCACGACCTCCACTTCCCACTCAGGCAGGTGAGTGAGCAGCTGTGAGTTCAGCCAACACCTCCTGTGCCTGGTTCCAGGCTAGTGCTGCCAAGGGAATGCTGAGCCCTCTCTCCTTTTCCTGCAGTCCCCCATGGCTTCCAGGCTCTGGCCCTCTGTGACTACCCCTCCAGCATGGGGATGGCCACTTTCCTGAGGATGGGAGAGCATTTCCACATCCTCTCTGAGTAAGTCTCTGCACTCCTGAGCAGTGCCCAGCCTGTGAGGCTGTGGTGGGGGCATCCATCCTGTGTGTCTCTTCCCTGCATCCTGCAGCCTCAGCCCCTCAGGATGGCTCATCCCTCTTTCCCACAGGAATAAGGAGTGGTGGCTGGTGGCATCCGAGGTTTCTGGCAAGGAGTGCCACATCCCTAGCAGCTGTGTGGCCAAGATCAGGCGTGGGTAAATGCTAAGAAGAATCTGTCCAAAGGAGGACCCCAGGGAACATGGATCTGTCACAGAATCTGGCCACAGATTCTGGCCACTGCTCCAGGGTGTCCTGCCCTGAGCAGTGCTGGGGCCTGGGGAGATGGCATGGCATGCTGGAGTGTCCCCAGGACATGCCCCAGTTGGGGCAGGATGGACCCCAGGATGCTGGCTGTTCCTGGCAGCCTGGAGAAGCTCTGCAAGTGCCTGCTGTCTGCACAGGTGGCTGTACAAGGGTATCAGTCGGCAGAAGGCAGAGGAGCTGCTGCTCCATCCCAGGCAACCAGAATGGATCCTTCTTGATACGGGAGAGCCAGACGAGGCAAGGTGAGAGCCCTCAGACCCATCTCCGTTATTGTCACAGTCCCGCCCAGTGGGGTGCCAAGGAGTGAAAGGGAGTGATCTTCCCTTGCTCACATCTAGTGGCAATGGCCCTGCCTACAGGGCTGCTTCCTGCTGTTGCTGCTCCCCACTCCATGCCGAGCCCCTGCCATGGGGCCTCAAAAGAGCAGACTACCATCAGGTTCCTGCAGCTTTGGGTTACACAGAGAAGTAACAAGACTCAGTCTGCAAAAAGAAATGGGGCCCCATCACACCAAGGGGACCCTGTGAGAGTCAGGTGCTACTGTGCAGGTGACTGGTGGCACCAATGCCATCTGATGTCCCAGCCATTCCCTATCACCTACATTGTTTTGAAGGTGCTTATGGCATGGGGGTGGCACAGGGGTGTTCGCAGCCACAACGCCCGTGGAGGGAAAGGTGATGCCTGCCACTTTTGTAGGATGGTTGAATCCCTGCAGAGTATATGAGTGCATCAGGCAGTGGGGCTGAGCAGGACAGGGGTCTGGGACAGCCCAGCCAAGTGCCCTTTGCCCTGTGCCAGCCAGGCTGCTATTCCCTGTCGGTGCACCATGGCAAGTGCACTGCCTGGGCCTCAGTGAGTCACTACCACATCCACCAGCTGGACAATGGATAGCTTTACATCTTGCCCTGGCTCACCTTTCCTAGCCTGCACAACTCAGTGGACCACTACTCTGGTAATGCCCTGCCAACCCCCTGGCACCCTGAGCAATGTGTGGGGAGATGTCCCATGCTGTGAAAGGAGGGAGGGGGAAAAGGTGGTTGGGAGGCAGGGGGTGCACCCTGTTGATGCTGTTGGGTCCCTGTCCGGAGTTCAGCGAGGGGCTCTGCTCTCCCCTCAGCAAGCTCTGCTCCATGGAGGGGCCAAGTGTGGCCACAGCCCCCACAGCACTCACTGTCATCAAGAAGCCATAGCTCCACTGGGACAAGACTGAGAGGCAAGTATGAGAGATAAGACTGAGAGTACAATGGAACTGATAAAGCAGCCTGGTATCTTAGGCCTGAGCCAGCAAAAACCATGGGAGAGGCAGACACGGTTAACTGATCCCTGGGGTAGAAGTGACCAAGAAACATGTTGTGAAACTTTGTAATGCTTACCAAGTAACTGATGTCAAAAAGAATGTATAACCAATGAGAAATTGATACCAAAAATAGAATCCTATGTAAGTGCCATACAAGAAAAACCCTAATTAAATGCCCTGTATGCTCAATAAATTGGGCTTCTGATCAGAACTCGGAATATCCCCATCGCTCAATTGCCAATAGGTGGGAGCAGCTGGGACAGAGGCTGGGGCTCACCCACCTGACCCTTGAGATAGGGCTGACTGCCCTATCTGCTTTTGAGCAACTCCCTCCTGCTCTCAGAAACTACATCTGTACTGGAGGACTCTCCCGTCAGCCAGGGCCTGTGGAAAGTCATCAGCTCTTACCTGATCCTCTCAGAGACTGACACCCCTAAGCCAGACCCCACAGGAAAGCTGGTGAAGAACAGCTGAGGATGGGGCCCCACTTGGCCACAGCTCTGTGGTGGACATCGATCCCCCAGCTCAGCCTTCTCCTGCTTTCAGCCACAGTCACTTGTTGGTGCTGTGTCTCTGTGCCTCTCAGAGTGTCCACTCAGCCAGCCAGGCTAACCCTGGCACCGCAGGCAGCAGGCAGGTACAGCTCTGTCTGCCACGCAGACCAGGCTGATCCTGTGGGTTCCTCAGCAGACCCCAACTCACGACACTGGCCCGAGGGCATGTGCTAGCAACGAAGGTGAGGAGAAAGAAGGGCTCTGCAGAGGGGTTGCCACACAAGTTTATTGGGGCCCCTGATGGAACCTCCTCATCTCTGAGTTTCTCCTTGGCAGAGCACCGAACAAGAGCTGAACAGTAACTTTTATGCCCAGGTGGGGGAAGGGAGCAGGGGATTCGCCAACCAGGGGAAAGCAGGGAGTAGCCTGAGGGGTGAGGGACACCCTCGGGGACCAATCTCCCTGAAAGGGAGGGGGACCCCTCTGGCTACAGCCTGTCACTCGATACACTTCCAGGACCTTTCTGGCAGCAGGGAAGGACCCCTGGGCTGACAGGCATGTCCCTAGAGGAGGGAAGTAGGGAATGGATACATGGTTGTGGGGAGGGGATAAAGGGGTACAACCAAAAATGTATAACAAGGGGGTGCATGGACTGAACCACAGATTAACATACAACACAAATTATAAAACACACTGCTACAGTGATGAGACCCATTGGCTGGAGCTTGGGACGGCCAAGACAAGTGCAGAGCCAGGCAGGCAACAATGCTGGAGGAGGCAGCTGCCTGAGAGCCTGTCCTTCCTTCACTGGACACTTTGGGACAGGATGCATGAGCACCCTGAGCCTCACTCAACACGCGACAAGGGAGGAGGCAGAAACTGCACAGAGAAGTAGCCCTGCTTGCCCCACAGGCTGCAATGGGACCCCTGGCATCTGTACTCCCACAGCAGCAGAGAGAGGATGGAAATGTTCAACAAACCAAATCCTGCCCCAAGTAGAATCCAACCCCAGGGGCTGGAACAGCCCAACCCCATCAGACTTCCCAAGATCAAGCACAATGGTTTTAGGGGCAAGGGTATCTATGCAGGCCTGAGACCAGCAACCATGGACCCTCAGAGTGCTCTCAGCCCCATAATTCACCACTCTGCTTGCTGGGACCAGCAGCCAGGGGGGAACCAGCTGATAACTGATGTCATAAAGAATGTATAACCAATGACAAATTGATACCAAAAATAGAACCCCATACAAGAAAAACCCTATTTAAATGCCCTGTATTGGCTGTGCCCAAAGCAGCTGATTTTTAAACCCTTTAACACATGGATTGTTAGTTCCATAAAACAGGATCCTACTGGACATTCAGCAATAACCATCTGTATTGTCTCAATTAAAAGGCACCCCGTACACAGCAGAGGCTTGGTGAACATACTGCGACTTGCCCATGGGGCTGATTTCACTGCCACAACCTTGGGGGATTTGCTCCTGCTAGGCTCCTTGGCCCCAGCTGGAGTGAGCAGGCAGCCATGGGCTAGTGATGGTCCTCAGCCAACTCTCTTTGGGCAAATTCATGAGCCCAGTAGGTTTAAACGTGTAATTAAACATGCACAACTGCTGTTTTAGGAACAATGGGGAAAGAAATGGGTCCATGGCAGGAATAAATTATTCAGAGAAGTAGAATGCAAATACTCATATATAGCCCTTATCCCAGCTACACCGCAGGGCTGAGGGGCCTCAACAGCAGCAGAAAGGCCTCAGAGCAGCCACACTTCTGAGCTTATAACAGGCCCTTACCAGCAAAGCTGGAGCTTCCTCCGCAGCCAGAGGCAGCGCAGAAGTAATTCTGCTGCTTGGCACCATCCCTCTCTGCAACCTGAGGCCAGTGCAGCAAGACCTCCCCATAACCCAAAAGCTGCAGGTCTCCTGCTGGGACATACTCCAATCCCTTCCTCATTTTCCTGTCTGATGAGCTCAATCTTTCAACCTACCATCACTTTCTCATTTCCTTCTCAACCCGAGCCTCCAGCCCAGGTGGCCTCAGCACAGACCAGGCTGGGGGTTTGTCCCAGGCCTTGTCCTGCTGTTGTCACACTTGGGGCCCCAAGGTAACTCAGAGGAGTTTGTCATCCTTTATTTTTGCTCTTGATCCATGTTGTGTGAGCCAATGTGGCTTCCCCCCCNCACAAAGGACCACAGTCAAGAGTCTCCTGCTCTGGCATTCGTATTCTGGAGCCAGGTAAAATGGGATGGATGTGGTTGTAAAGGCTATTGAAATCCTTTCCCATTTCCAGCAGCCTCTGAGCCCTCCAACTTTCCTGTCCCGAAAATCTCCTTGTCCTGGGCATATGTCACTCATGCTAGGAAATGTCTTCCCAAGGCACTGCCAGGCCCATTCTGTGCCTCTCATGGTTGAGTGCTGCAGCCTCTGAACACCATGGGCATGAAGCAGTTTTTAACAGGCAGCTGAAGCACAGAATGGGTCCAACAGCTCCCAAGAGTAGTAGTGCTCCGCCAGCCAAAGGAGAGTAGAGCAAGAGTGCTGACTACAGGGCTACTATCCCAGGTAGTGAAGGACAGGGACACTGAAGACTCTGTAGGGACAGGACAAGCCCCAGTGAGACCCACAAGTGCTGGGGCAGGGGAGGACCCACCAGGCACCCCAGTGTGGGCAGCTGTAAAGACACAACAGGTGTTGTCTTCCCCAGTGGTGTTCCAAGTTCCCAGGACCCTGACAGGGAGAGGAGCTTCCCAGCTGTTCCCCCAGTGTTCAGGACACCTTGTGACTGTGACTCGTGGCCACTTCAGCCGTATCAGTCACACTGTGGGCAGCACAGACCTCCCCAAGAGTCATGTCACTACTGCCTCTGGAGTGACAAGTGCTTCATGTTACAAACTTGTCCCAGCAGATGGGAGTAACCCAGATTCTTGTTAATAGATCCCTTGGGGCAGATTAGAGTGAAATGATACTGAAATGTTCAGTGTGTATGTTATAGATGGGTGATGAGTTGGCTCTCACAACTAAGGGATGAATATTATGTGTATGTTAAGAGAAGCTTTATCGATGTACAGTTACGTTATTATGGTATGTTCTCCCCATAGTCCTCTTTCCTCTCCCCCTTGCATTGTTGTCACTAGATGGCTTTGGTAGGCAGGGCATTTGTGGGGGAGGGCAGGCTCGTTACTAGGAGGCGTGGCAAGGCAACTCCTGACCTCCAATCAAGTTGCAAGAAAGTGATCTCCACCAATGGATGGCAGAGAAGGAGTTGACTGACAACACTTTGGGAGGGGCCAAGGGTATGAAAGGCAGAACATCCATTTTGTAGAGGAGTGCATGGCAGAGGGTTACAAAGGTCTCAGTGCTGTTTTTTTCCTTATTTGGTCTTTTGTCGTATTTTATTAAAGTTCAATAAACCTTTGAAATTTTTAAAAAGGAGTGTCGTTTCTCACATGTATAAATACATGTACACAGACTTTATTTTTTAACAATTTGGTTGCAGAGGAAAGCAGGTATGTAGCCGTTTTGGGTATAATTTTCAGTAATATAACAATATGAAAGAATTACAAAATTGTCACCAAAGCTGGAGGAATAAAAGAAAAAGAAACTCTCCAATACTATCCTTCAAGAATCAAGCATTACTATATTCCAGATAGGATGTGCAGTAGAAATCATTCCAGCTCACCTCGTTCTTTGCCAGACTTTTCACATATTTATACATTTAAAACCCAAAGAAATTATAATTCACTGGTTCTAGATTATACAATTCTCAGGACTTGCTGTCCTATTGGATCCCTTCACCTTCAATGCTAATTTAGTCCTCATTCTTTCGTTCTCTTATCAATCTTTTTCCAAACTAGATGACTCCAACTTAATGAGGGCATAATATTTGTTAGTGTCCATTTATCTTCCCTTTATCTTCTTGCTACTCCCAACCTGTAGATGTTGATATTTTGTTGACTGAAGCCCATCAGGCCCCACGAGCAAAATTCAAACCCTCGGTGAATAGAGTCTATTGAAGAGAAACCTCAATTCCACCCACCTCCCCTACCCCCTTTGGCAGGGGCAAACAAACACATGAGTAAAGCTACTTCTAAAATTTTAAAAGTTACATCATTTTCAACAACATGAAACCACAAAAATATCACCCAAGGACACATACAAGGGACAAGAGAGTGAAAAAGAAAGGAAAGGAGGGAGGGAGGATAAGAATGTGAAAATCTCATCACCCAGTCAGCCTTTGGTGAGTCTTGTCTGTTGCAGCTTAGCTGTCCTTTGATTGAAGAGATGGTCCATCAAGGGTGGGGAAAAGAAGTCCCTGGGTTAAAGTACACTCAGGCCAGGAATGCCTAGATACCTCCCCTTGTGTGGGGAGCTTTCAGTCCTCTGGTGAGAGGCATCAGAAATGAGGCTGGGAGCACTTTGGGAATCCCTGATGGTTTATGACACCTTTTAAGGACATGACAGCTGCCTCTCAGATATTTGAGCCAGGAATGCCCCATCAGACCTTCCCCTGACATGACGCTTCATCCTGCCATAAGGTTTGTGTGTTGCCTCACTCATTCAAGCAAAGCACCTCAGTGCCTTCGCAACTGAGGAATGTTTTGAGTCATTAACCCATAAAAGTCCAGTTTCTCACACTTAGTGATGTCTGGATGCACAACTTGCCCAGACAAGACTATGCTCTACCCCTCACCCCCCCTTAAAGTATACTGGGCATCTTGCAGTGTAGCAGCATTTGCTGGGATGAAAGGGATTTCAAGGACCTGCAAAGCAGGCAAAGTGTCTTCATCAGCTCAGAGCCTCTGTGCAAAGGACATGGCTGTGACCAGAGCTCAGACTCAGAGCAGCATCCACCCAACCCTCACTCCAATTGAGCCATGTCCTTTGTCATGTCTGCATTCAAGCTCAGTGACTTGCTCACCAAGTCACCAGTCTGGAAGCCCAGAAGGTACACACAGCTTCTACTCCTGTGCCCATGCAGCCTCTCAGAATTAGGTATGGTGCATTACAAGGCTCCATGGCCCCTTCCAGCCTCTCCTTTCAAACATCCCAATGGCCCACAAGCACCACTAGCAGGAAAAGTCCGCACCAGGGAAGGATGAAACCCAGTTTTGCTGGTCTCTTCTCAGTTTTTCTGTCTGCTTCTATGTTGTAAAAGGAAAAAAAAAAGGCAATATTTACTGTCACAGCCTGGAGGTGGTCTTCTTGGTGCCACGACCTTCCCTGGTGAGGCATCTTTAGAAAGACACCCTTTTGCCCAAGGAGCACAGGCACACCCAGTTGTGAGGGTTGCCAAAGCAACAGAGCTAAGTAGCCTGAGTGATTGGCTCAATGGAGTAAGCTGCTAGGGCAGCCTAGCCAGGCAGCTCCCTGCAGGCGGCACAGGAACAGAAAACAGGAGTCAGTCTTCTGGTCTTCCAGAGCTTCCTTTGACTCCCCAGAGCCATCAACTGAAAGACCTCGAGACTCCAGGGTGTCGGGATTTTATAGGGAACTGTGGAGGCGGGGTTTGCCAATTGGGCCAATAGGGGAAAGAATTAGGGAAACAGCCAATTGGGAGAAGGATCCAAAATCAACCAATGACAGAACAGGAAAACCAGGAACTAGAGTCTTGACAAATAGGGGTTAAGGGATTACCATACTGGACAAGTGCTCATGGGACTGTTCCATTTTTACTCACCCTGACCACTCTCCCAGGGAGACCTCTGGGGAGGAGCTCTTTTACCTCACACACTGTCGCCCTGATTTTTTCAGCCTTCTCTTCTGTTTCACAGTTTCATGTTTTGGGTTCTTTCTCACACTCTAGTCTGTAAACACTGGCAAATGTTTATCATAACTTCAAGATGGTTTACATTCTTTGTCTTAGAGATATGGACAGCTGATGGACAGTTGTCTTGACCAAGGGGATGGGGAGAGGTGTCAACCTTCTCCCCCAATCCCATGCCTTTTGTAGATATGATATATATTAGAGTCAGACTTTCAAATAAAGGAAAGTTTTAGTTCATGCCTTCTGATCAAAGTGTGAGTGTGTGTTTGTGTGTGTGTGACGTACTGTGTCACACACACTGCACTGCCTCCACAGGAGAGCAGACCTCCCTGTGGTGGCCTCAGGGGCCCCACAACTCCCTCTTTATTTACTAAAAACACTTCAGCAACTACTCTTTTTAAACCTCTAAGAAGGCAAGAGAACATTAAGAACAATTACAAACATGATAACAAACCAAAGAAGATGGTTTAACACTGAACCAATCCACCCTTTAAAACCTTAATACCTAAGCAAATTTTCAAACCACTCTGGATCTTTCTTGATCTTTAAGTTCTTAATGTCTTCTTTTATCAATTGGATGCTCTGTGAGATGGACATGCTGTGGTCAGACAGATTAAAACAACACAAGCCCTCAAAGTCCTGGCAGCCATGCCCATGGACCAATAGAAGCAAGTCTATGGTGGGTCTGTTGTGGAGTGTTGCGTGTCGAGTGGTTTCTTCATCCTGGAGGAGGTCACTGAGCGCTTTGGATGTCCTGTTGGCATGCTTACTGAGCCAACATCCCCAATGATGGAGCTCACCCAGAATTTTTGCAGCTAACACCCAGGGTGGGACTACTGAGACCGCCACTCTCTTACTCTTGGGCCAATCGAAAAGGGTGGGGTCACAATTTTCTTCAAATTGGGTGTAAGATCTTTTAGAACATGCCAATTTATGATTATTTTGTTTACATTCTTGTAAGAGAGTTATATTTGGGGTAAGCATAGTAAGTATGCCCAATGCACAGGGGCCTGCTCTAAAACAGGAGGGAGTCCTCACCCACGCCCAGTCACTGCAGATCAAGAACACACCTCTGAGGAGTGCCCTGGGTATGAGAAAACTAGAAGTGTCAAATGGTATTTTTGTTGTGTAATTACACCAGTTGGCCTAATTGTAAATTTTGTTCAGTGGACTGACATTAATCTTGTAACTTGAGGCGGTGTTTAAGAAATGAAAAGTAAAAAAATAGCTAGCTTTGCTGAGCCTAATAGGTCCAATTCTTGTGGCTTTTGATCTACTATAGGCCTGTCCTCATGGGTATCTGGGGAAGCTTTTGGCATCATTTTTATCCATCTCTTCCAGGCTGGTCCTTTTTCTGTGGTTGGCAGGGCAGGCCATTTCCCTGACAATGGATGAGGTAGCAGGGGTTTGTGGATTTTGAATGGGATTCCCACTAGGCACGATGACAGGGGACTGTTGACAGAGCCAATGGACAGGCATAAATTCTCTTGCCAGAGGGACTTGCCCAGCATACCCACACATTTTCTGGGGGCTGTCCAACCTTCCATGCTGCTAAGTTCGGCAGAATGAGGAGCATCCAAATTGTAGTGTTGCAGCAACTGCTTCCCATCTGTGGAGTGGTTTTAGGTGTTTGCTTCTATGAAAAGAGAAACTAACTTTAATAACCTTTTATCAACGTCAAACCTTATGGATAGAGAGGTTTCAGGAAAGAGGGGTAGGGAAAATGGACATTCAAGGGAGCCTGGGGGAAGGAAAGTCAAAAGAAAAACTTTGTTCTCTCTCTACGGGGGATTACTTAGATGGTTGTCTGGGTCTGTAACTGATCTGTTAGTACTCATTTCAGATTCATTCTCCCCCTTTTGTTGAAATACTGAAAATACGGTGTTAATAGTACATTTGCAGTATTGTAAGTGGTACAAGTATATAAATAAAGGGAGTAAAAGAGTAACTAAAATTACAATAATAGCATAAAAATAAGAGGTTTTCCAATTTTTATCAGTAACTGTTGGTTCTATTGGTTCATTATCATCCCTATGCTTCAGGGTATTTTTGTAAGGCTTTAAGGTGGTTTTGTAAATCTTTTTGGGATACTGTGTACATGTTAGAGAAGTACTTACTTGGCACTTATCACTTAACAGTTGTATTAAATTTTTCCATGATATATACAAAATCACAAATTCACACACATCATAGCTGTTAGTCTGCCTTAATTCAACTACCAGTGTATACTTAATTCCTCCCATGATTTGTTTTTCTACCTGTAATGGGTTAAAATTCAACAACCGGGCGGAAACACCAAAAAATGTAGTGGTTATCACATTCGCCTAATTTTCATTTTAGTGGAATAGGATTAAAAGAAAAGCAAAACAGGTTCAATTCAAAATAGAAACAGTTAGATTTATTAACATACAGTAAAGGTAAACAAACAAAAACCAACTACGAAACCCTCTCAAAAACAACCCCTCTTCCTCCCTAGCAACAATCTACTTTTCCACGAAAAAACAATGCAAAGGGACAAAACATCAGAACTCTTAAGTCAGCATCACTTAATAAAATAGTCTTTCATTCAGTCTTTTGAGAGAGACAAGTCCCTCCTGATTCTTTTGGTAACTTTCCACAAGAGACACAGTCTGTTCGTGGCTTCCAGCTCCACTAACGCAGCCCGCCCAACACTGCATCATGTGAGCTTCCTAAAATGTAGCTTTTTATATGACTACATAAGGGCTTGTGGATTTT
>WBMY01009461.1:30649-112013 GCA_013397315.1 Donacobius atricapilla
CCCCCTCCCGGCCTGGCCGCGGCTCCCGGGGACTCCCGGGACCTCCCGGGGCCAGCCGGCCCCTGGGCCCGGGGCCCTCCCGGCCCGGCCGCGATGTTACCTCATGGAAGGGATCTGTAGAAAGAGGGCGGGTCTCTCAAGATTCCTGTTTTTAAGCGGTGTCCCAGAGGGTGTACACCTTTTACCTGATTGGCCAGCTTAGCTGTTAGTTCCAAAATGGATTAACAATTGGTTTTTCCTACCATTTATGCTAAACCAATACACTACCCTAATGATTTTTGTAACTTGGCTGGGCTGCAAATTTGCAAATGCAAATGGTATTCTCTGGTGGCAAACTGCAGCAATCACTGTATCATGGCATCTTTCCCTGGGTTATTTACGGTCTGGGACAGCTGCGGATGATTTTTGTTACCCAATGTGACTTGAATGATGATGGACATGATAGCAGCTAAAAGCATGTGTATCGCTGTCATGTTCCTGGCCTTCGTAGGTGGGTGAACGGGCATTCTCTATCAACAAGAAGATGATAATCTCAGAGGCAAGATACACTTTCTGTTACTCTTAGCTTAGGTTCATAAAAAAAGCTTTGGGTGAAAAGGTCAGGGGTACACAGAACTTGGGAAAGTGGGTAAGGGTAAAAAGGGTACTGCATTACGAGTCCTTGAGAGACAACTTCATTTGCGATCTGGTTTGGGGTTTCTTTGAAAACCTCAGAGGTGAAGGTTGACACCTTCTTATTCCCCGGGCAGCAGTCTTCTGGCTTTGTGGCTGTTTTGTATCCTGGTCAGACAAACTCTGTTCACAGTTAGTATTACAAGGTCCTAAGTAGGGCTTGATGGTCTTTCCTGGGAGCCATCTTGGGCCTGAGGGAGCAGAAACACAAACGTACCCCAGGTAATCAACTGGAAAGGTCCAGTTTTGGTGTGTTTCAGGGTCCTTGACTAACACAGGCAGCTTCTCCTCAAGCTTAGCTTGTGCCGAATTTGAGAAGTGTCTGAGGATGGGGGTGGAGGGGGGGAGTTTGGCTCTGAACTAGAACAATTTAGGAAATTAATCACGTACAGTGCCTTACGGAGACTCTCAGTGGGAGGAAGCATCTCTGTACTTCCCCGCTGTTGGTGAAGAACTCTCTTGAGGATCTGAGGAGGTCTTTCAACAATTGATTGACCTGTTGGCAAGTGTGGTATACGTGTGTCATGTTTGACTCCTCAGTCCGGAAAAATGGCTTTTAACTGCTTTGACTTATAAGCTGGCCCATTAGCTGTTTTTACCTTTTTAGGGACTCCCAGTGCTGCAAAAGCTAGGAGACAATGTCTTTATGTGAACCTGATGTTTTCACCCACGTGAGCAGAGGCAAAAATCACTCCTGAAAATGTGTCAACAGACTTATGTACATACTTTTATCTCCCAAATGATGGGACATGGGTGACATCAGTCTGCCACAGTTCATTACTGTGGAGACTGCAGGGATTAACCCCTCCATCTAAGAAAGGTACCTGATAGGACTGGCACTGTGGACACATTCCAACTATGGCTTTTGACTGTTCTTGAGAAAGATGGAACATTCTCATCAGGGCATGAACATTTTAAAGGTAAAATTGATGTGAAAGCTTGGCCTGTTGGAAAGTGTCTGGGAGGTTAGGAGCCTGGACTGGCAGTGCCAATGCATCCACTCTCCTGTTTCCCTCAACAATGGCCCCAGGAAGGTCTGTGTGTGATCTCATGTGCATGACATGGAAAGGTTGCTTTCTGTGGGAGATAAATCAGTTTAAAAAGCAAGCCATACAGATTTTGATTGGATACCTCCTTCAAAGAAGCATGTTCTGCCCTCATTGCTGTACCAGCTACATAGGCTGAATCGGTTACTAAGTTAATTTGTTGGTCTTTGAATCCCTGAAAAGTCCTGACTATGGCAGCTAGTTCAGCAATCTGTGGAGACTCCTCCACCACACAGACATCAGGCTCCCTCTTCTGCATCCTGGGATCCTTCCAAGTTACAACAGACTTATGAGAAGATCCTGAGCTGTCTGTGAAAACTGTCATGGTTTTGAGAGGGAATTTACTTTGTACAAATTTAGGAACCAAATGAAACACAGACTTAAATAATTGGTGACCTGGATAGTGTATAGAGACTTTTCCTGAATAGCTATCGAAGGCGAATTGGAGGTTTTCATTGCTTTGTAATAAAAACTCCAATTCTTCTTTTGATTTTAATGGCATGAAGATGCATGCGAAATCACACCCTGCAAGAGAGCGGAGGCATGTCCTCCCTTTACAGATGACAGCAGCCATCAATTCTTGTAGAGTGGAAATGGTTTTGCTGGGTTGAGAGCGTAAAAGGGTCCATTCAAGTATTAGCAATGGGTCCTTTAACTCTGGGTCCCATTGGTAGAGAAGTCTGTAAAAATGGGGAGCTTTTCCTAGGATGGCGAATAAGAAAGGCAAGGATGGATTGTACCTGTGAGCTTGTCTTGAAGACAAAGCCTCTTGTACTTGCACGATCCCTGCTCTGGCTTCTGGGGTCAAGTCTCTGGGTGGGTTCAGCTCTGCATTTCTCCACAACAGGTTAAAAAGTGCAGCTAAATCTTCCAGTGTGATGCCAATGAGAGAGCAAACCCAGCTAACTGATCCACACAGTTGTTGTAATTCATTGAGTGTCTTATGCTTGTCTCGAATGGTAATTTGCTGTGGGATTATAGACTGTTCCTGTACTCAAAGTCCAAGGTACTTCCATGGACTTTGGATGTGAATTTTTTTCTGCTTGGATTTCAGATCCCACTTCTTCGATGGTGGAAACTGTATGCTTTAGAACACAGTCTAAGTCTTTAAGGTCTTTGGCGCACAGCAAAAGGTCATCCATATAATGGAGGATGATACATTCAAGAAACTGTTCCCTGATTGGAGAAAGGGTCCTTGCAAGGTACCACTGGCATATAGTGGGACTATTTTTCATTCCTCAGGGGAGGACCAACCAATGGTAAAGACGCAAGGGAGCTTTGTGGTTGCGCAAAGGCACAGAGAAAGCAAAATGCAGAGTGTCATGTGGATGTAGAGGGATATTAAAAAAGCAGTCTTTTATGTCAATAACAGCCAAAGGCCAGTTCCTCAGGAGCATCATGGGTGATGGCATTCCAGGCTGAAAAGGACCCAAGTCTTCAATCACATCATTCACCTTGCGGAGGTCTTCTAGGAACATCCATTTATTCTTTCCAGGCTTTCTGATGACAAAAATTGGTGTGTTCCAAGGGCTGTTAGATGGTACAATATGGCCCTCAGACAGTTGTTCAACCATTAGGGATTCCAGTGCACGCAATTTTTCTTCTGAAAGGGACCACTAATCAACCCAGATGGGGCAGTGTTGCTTCCAGCTGAGTTGTGGGGTGTCAGTCGCACGCTCTTCAGTGGCCCCCACTAGAAATCCCTAGATAGAATTTCTATGGAAATTCACTGGGACAACACATCTGTCTTGGTTTAGGGCAAATTTTGGGAGGAAACCTCCCAAATGGGGTTCCTCTGAAAATTAACAAACCCAAACGGCCCCTCCCCCACAACTGGTCCAGAAAGAAAAAACACTTCCTTGGAGAAAACTGGAAAAAGCTATTTATTTAACAAAAAAAAAGAAAAAAAAATTCCCACGAGCACACAGGATGAATAATATGAAACAATAAAACCTTTCATTGAAGTGAGATGGCAAATTGAGAAAAGTCCTTGCCATAGATGCAGTTCGTCTCTCTGTCTCCTATCAGTCCCTCTGGTGCTGGAGAGAAAAATGCCGTCCTCGCCCTAAAGGGGCACAGGGGTGATCTTGTGCCTCTCTGGGTTTTTCAATCCGGAGCAGGTTTAAACAGCCCCAAGCGAAAAAAAAAACCAAACCAACAAAAATAATCAACGAAAACCAGTTCTCTGCCCTAGCTAGCTAAAACTAACTAACTAAAAAAAAAAAAAGCACAGGAGCTCTCTGTCCCGCAGCAGTCCGACTGAGCCGATGCTGCACAGGGAGAGTGTCCCGGAGAGGAATGTGGAGGAGATATCATAGTCTTCAAAACAAATTGCACTCTAAGAATCACCTTAAAGGCACAGAACACGATACACAGAACAGACGACTGGGGATACAGGCATCATAAAGTCACTCTAGGACAACATCTCTACCCCACAAAGTGATGGATGCACGGATGACAAATGGTCTTACTGTGGCGACTTTACTTTTGGGCCCTCTGATGACAATGTTTCTCTTGGATCTCCATGATGCAGCAACACCGCTGATCCTGGAGACAAGTCCTGTGATGGGCTCAAGCTCCCATTCAGATGGCCATTCCGATTTGGCGATCAAGGTGACCTCAGCTCCCACATCTACCATTCCCAGTCGCTTCATTTTCTCTCCTTTTGAGACTAAAGTGCACTAAATAATTGGTTTGTTGGGTCCCATCAACAGAACCCAATAAATTGTTGGGTCAGGAGGGACATTGTCCGGTATGTCTCTAGGGAGTAGGAAAGCCTGTGTAAGCAGAACTCCTGCAGGTAAGAAATAAGGTGGATCCAGACACATGATTGAGATAAATATTTCCTCTCCCAGGTTGAGGGTTTGTACTTCTGGGATAATACTCATTGCAACAGGCTTTAAAATTGGATCCCCAGTGATGAGGATATTGAAAGGTCCATTGGTGGGAGTGCGTTTTCCAGGGGCTATTTTGTACACAGCATCACGGTCTTCAAACTGAATTGAAAGGTCGCTTACCAATTCCCGGCGGGTTCCCACCTATATCTGGGGGTAAAATGGGTCTCTTTGATTTTCGCTGGGACTTGGGGAGATGGCATCTTCTGTCCATGGGGAAACTGATTTTCTTTGCCTCCCCGATGGGCACAGGCAGGGAGAGCAGAATGGGACGGCTGAGCACTTGATGTTTGTCACAGTAGGACATGAAATAGATTGACTCCATATAGTTGTCAGAAGAGAAAGGCAGCTTTATTTACAATTTCAACAGTTTCTTTTATAACATGCTGCGCTAAAAAGGTATGTTATTGGTCCATTAGACTGATACTTCTCTCCATTCGTTAAGTAATAGGAAACAACACCTGGGGACAGTTGTTATGGGAAAGGGAACACTGTTTACTTAACCTGTTTTGAGAAACAGAAAGAGATGTTTTGAAAAGGGAAACTGTTGTCAGCTTTCCCTTGGGAAAGGAGCTAGCAATAGTTAGCAAGCTAAAATTCAGACTCAGAAATGTCGAGCCCACAGATGTCTTTGCATGGGGCCACCCTGTGCTCAACTGGGAGTTTCCTGACTGCCACCATTGACTGGGATTTGAGCGCAAACACTGATGGTCTCTCCAGTTATCTTCAACACACTGTTTTTGGGGGCATTCCACAATAAAGTGACCAAAATCCCTGCAACTGAAGCACTGGGTTTTCACCACAGCGACAGCAAATGCACCTGATACTCCTTGTGCAATACCTTGCACAACCACATGAGCTACTGTGTTCTCAGTGGAAGTCTGTTTGACACAGGCCTCAATCATTTGATTAATTGTTGGCTCTGGCTCAAGAGGTAGAGATCTGAGGATTGTTCCTGGTATCTTAATTTTGCATTTATCATTGCCAGTTTTACCAACATTTCTTTTCTAGCATCCTTGCTTTTGACTTGCTTTTCTAATGCAGCTTTTAGTCGATCAACAAACTTTATAAACGATTCATCTACTCCTTGTTTAATTGAGGTGAAGCTTTGCGCAGGCACAGAATCATCATAAGAGCAAGTGCAGATTTCGCTGCATTAGCGATGTCAAGCAATGCAGCTTTGGGAATACTGAATTGATCCCTTCGTTTAAAGTAGTTCCCTTCTCCTGCAATTTGCTCTAATATCAAATTTGGTTTGTTTAGATCATTTTGATAAATTGTTGCCAATGTTCCTAATTGTTTTTTCCAGTGTCTCTTCCACAGTAGATATTTGGCAGGGGAGAGAAGACACCAAAAATTTTTGAATGTCATGGGGTAGGAATGTGTGTACAGCGAAGGCTGCCTCGAGCAAATTTTAAAAACAATGGGATCCTCATCCATGTTCCTGGGCCGCTTTGCAAAGTTCTTTTAGCTCGCTGCATGGCATAGGTTTCCATTCAACCCTTCTACCCTGTCTGCCTTGCTTGATCCCCACTGGGAAGGTGGAAATTTTGTTTGCTAATTCCCAGTCTCTATTTTTGGTTGCACCCCCTTTGGTCTTAGCCCAATGGTCCTCATAATCATCATCTGAAAGTGAGGATTCACTGCTTTCATCCTCTGAAGAAGATGAGGGGAGTTGAACACGAGTGCAAAGCTTTGTTTTGCAAGCTGGAGATGCCCGATGTTGGGTGGCAATGGAGACTAATATGGCCTCCTTCTGGCTGCTGTCACATCCACTTCCGGCCCTGTTGTCATGGAGACCGGAAGAGGGAGGACTTTGAAGGACAGGGTAATGTGAAGAGGGGCAAAAACAAGGGGCAGGCCCTGTGGCAGGGGCATGACTGGGAGTGGGACCCTCAGCACAGGGGGTGTGTCCAGAGACAGAGATGTGTTCCCGATATCAAGGGAAGGGCCTGATGCAGTTACACCAATTGACACAGGGGGTTGGGAAGCAGGGGTGGAGCAGAGTGGCTGTTGCGCGATGGAAAGTGTGGGAAAGGGTGGAGGGAGGATGCCATTTTGAGTGTCAGGAGCAGGGAAACTTGGATCTGAGGGAGGCAAAATGGCAGGAGTTGGCACATTACCAGTGCTGTTTTGCAAACCAGGGTATACAGAACTAGCAATTTGGAGAGGGGGTAACTTTAGATATGAGGGTATAGCAAAGTGGTTAATGGGAAGGTCCACAGCAGTGTGGCCAGTACTGTCCTGGAGGGGGGAGAAAGATGGTTGGGGGGCATCCGGGAGATGCTGGCAACCTGGTGCAAGGTTGCAGGAAATGTCTGCTGACCCACCCTCAGATAGGGAAGAGCGTTTAGGGACATTGGGTGTAAGAGATGGTCCGAAGATCCCTGCTCTGCCTCACAAATGTCACCAAGGACAGAGACTGAAACCCTAAAAGCCCAACACAGGAATTCTAGCCTGGCTGAGGTGGAATGTCTGCCCAGTGTTGCCTGCAGGTGTGTTCACTGGACCAGGGACTGGTATAATGTTCCCATGGGAACCTGTGCAGGAACAATGGGCAGGTCACGGTGGACTGGCTGTGCTTGTGGCCGAACTGGCTTGTCCTGTCCCTTGTACTGGACCTTGTACTGATCTCTCCAACTTTTGGCCAACTGCCTGTCGCTTTGGAATGACTATAAAGAGACTCCCTAAGTTAACCAAAATACGAGATTTCCCCATGGAACAAGATGGATCTATTGGCAGACGGCCATGAGGACTTCATCTCTTCTGTTGGTAGCTATTTTTCTTCCCCTCCTTTCTCTCTTTGTCTCTTTCTGTTCTCTATTGCATTACTGTGTTGTGGGCACTCAATAAAGGTGCATTGTCTTGATTAAAACTGAAATTCCGTGTGTCTTTTGCACTCTGAGATCAATAAACAAAGCACCACGACCCCTGCTTGTATTAGTAGATTGTGACAATGGGGTAAGGGAATAGGGGAAGGAGATTTCAACCAGGGTTTCCCAACATTTCCCAAGACACCTTCTTCTCCCTTTTTGTAACTGATTCCCTCATTTAAAGCTTTTATTAAAAGCTGAAATAACGGAAAAAACTTAGCAACTGAAAGATCCTGTGCCAACTGAGCAACATTAAACTGCTTTCCCACCGTATCCCAGAAAGCCTCTGAGTGAATAGAACTTAACTTCAAATGAGGAAGGTATTTAAAAATTCAATGTACAGATCTCTTTAGAAGCCCACTACTAAACTTAAATTTCGCCCCAACAAGGATTTCACAAACTTGGATATAAAACTCCTGTTCAGATGGGGTGAGTGATGGTCGGCTCATTTGGTTCTCCATCCCGTGTTCCTCTCCCACCCCAGCAACAAATTGAAAAACAAAAGTGAAAGACTGATTAAAATTTCAACTTACAACTATTCTTCACCCAATGAACTTTATCAAGGTAAGATTTCTGGTGGGTGGCCATCTGAACTGACCAGCTGTCATCTGTTGGCACTGACAGGTCCCGATTGGTGCCTCTCGGGTAACTCTTGCTAAAAAGCAAGAGGGTCCCTGTGAGGAAGCAGCAACCCAAGGTTGTTTCTTCCACCCAATGGTCAGAACCGACTGGGGATGACTCACTGATGGGAAACGGAGGTCTGCCTCACACTGGGTGCCACTTGATGCAGCCTGGAGGTGGTCTTCTTGGTGCCACGACCTTCCCTCGGTGATGTGATGTGTCTCTAGAAAGACACCCTTTTGCCCAAGGAGCACAGGCACACCCGGTTGTGAGGGTTGCCAAAGCAACAGAACTAAGTAGCCTGAGTGATTGGCTCAATGGAGTAAGCTGCTAGGGCAGCCTAGCCAGGCAACTCCCAGCAGGCGGCACAGGAACAGAAAACAGGAGTCAGTCTTCTGGTCTTCCAGAGCTTCCTTTAACTCCCCAGAGCCATCAACTGAACGGCCTCAAGACTCCAGGGTGTCAGGATTTTATAGGGAACTGTGGAGGCGGGGTTTGCCAATTGGGCCAATAGGGGAAAGAATTAGGGAAACAGCCAATTGGGAGAAGGATCCAAAATCAACCAATGACAGAACAGGAAAACCAGGAACCAGAGTCTTGACAAATAGGGGTTAAGGGATTACCATACTGGACAAGTGCTCATGGGACTGTTCCATTTTCACTCACCCTGACCACGGAGTATATCCCCCCGGGAGAGCTCTGGGGAAGAGCTCAACTGCCTCTACAAGAGAGCAGACTTCCCTGTAGTGCCCTCCAGGGGCCCTCACAATTTACTACTAATCTGTCTGTTTCAACAGGGCCTTGTTCTGGATTGCTTGTAGAAGGCATAACCCAAACAAGAGCTGTAACAACTCCTTTCCATTCACAAGAACTGCTGTGCAACCTGAAGGATTAGCACAAAGCTGTGAAACACTGCTGAACAACGGCAATGTCCTGCAGGGCACCAGAACTCCACTGGGAAATCAGAGCAAGGACCAGCCACAAGCCCTCACACAGCCAGATGGAGCAGCAGGCAGTGGCAGCACAGATGGTGCACTCGCCATCAGAATGGGCATGAACATTGTGAGAAACGGCCTCTCACTTTTAAAATTTTCAAAGGTTTATTAAACTTAAAAAAATGTAACAAATGACTGAATAAGGAAAAAGGACAGCATCACTGGGAGTTTGTGACCAGCAGCCACAAGTTTATCTAAAAATGGCTGCTCTGCCTTTTATACCCTGCTTGGTGTTGCATCAGGCAACCCTGGCCCCTCCTAAAGTCTGCCAGTCAACTCTTCTTTGCCATCCATTGGTGGAGGCGTTCTTGCCACTTGACTGGAGGTGAGGTGTTGTCATGCCACGCCTCCCTAGCAACAAGGGTTCCCCATTCCCAACTGCCCCATGCAAGGGGAACACGTACACACCCTTCCCTCACATGTCCCAGACAACACTGACAGCCCAGGCTGCCCAGTGGCAACAATATGGGGGGGGAAGGGGACTATGGGGAGAACAGAGGACATCTAAACAACAAACTACAGTAACACAACCATACATCAATAAAACTTCTTTTAACATACACACAATATTCATCCCCTAATTGCGAGAGCCAATCATCGTATTACCTATCTATAACGTGATCCACGGCCTAGACAATGGTCAATAGCAGATCCTATAATTACAGATGATGTTTAGGTCAAATAACAGTGAGAATATAGTGACTCTCCTTACATGACGCCTGATAGCTGACTGGGAGCTGCCTCCTTCTCTGAGTCTGCATCTACAGAAACCTTCAGATCAATCAAGTATATAAATCAGAGGGGACATCACAGCATGACAAGCCACAGCACACATCCCACTGAATTATTTCAAATTCAGACCATAACTTCAAAACCCAATTTTGACATTTAAGTGATCATCAATGACCTGCATGATAACACCAAGTGGTGAGACACACTGAGATCTGCCATCAGTGGCCCAAGCCTCCCCAGGCTCCAAATGCCAAGCTCCAGCAGTGATGCACCCTCCAGCCTTAAAATCCAGTTTCACAAGAATCTTTTTTTTTTTTTTNTTTTTTTTTTTTGAGAATGAAGTTAGAAAGGAAAATTTCCTAGAACAAGGGAATATATTTTTACCTTTTGCTTTCCTCTCGCTGGGCAAACTGAGAGGGAAGAGATGGAAGCTGAAGGTACATCAATGCCTGCCCCTGCCTTCAGGCACCCTGGGCCAAGTACACTGCTTCTCCAGCCCTCCCCAGCTTCCTCCTCTCCCCCATGCATTTTCTCTATATGGATTGTTCAACTGCATCAAGAGCTCCTTGCTTCACACCACTGTTAATGCTGTGTTTCCTCTGCCTTGAGCTGCTGTGGCCGCCCCTGACAGGCTGCTCATCCAAATAGAATTAAAATAAGGGTCAGATCATACATACTAGGTACTTAATATATTACATATATTAGGATTTGGGAAGAAAATGTATGAGCTCCCCATTTAACAATAATTAATTAAACAACAATTAATCCCCATTTAAACACTATGAAGGATGTTATATATAACATAAATCTGGAAAACAATTTCCAGACTTTAGCAACAGTTAAGAGAGATATATACCTGACAAACTAAGTACTTGCCTTTCAAAGTGATGTGAAGGAAAAAAATTCCAAAATTATTTTACTGCGTTATCAATAATTGAAACAAAGACTTTACTAAGACTTAACCAACAAAAACCTATTTTTTATTTATTCCAAACACCAAGATACAGAAGTTTTCAAGTTTTGCAAATATTGCTCCAAAACAATATTCTATGTACAGCCCCTTGGTTCTAATAGTGCATCAACGAACACGTGTGTACCCACAGTGCAATGTTTGCTCAGTTCATCAAGGCTCCACGTTGAATTCACTTACCAGTGATTTAAAGAAACAAAAAAGTGACCTGTCAGTCTGAACAGTTGGTCCAGACTAAGAATAACAATGAGGAAACTTGCAAAAAAAGGGACAGAAATTAATCCAGGCAGAACACAATGAAGAATCTTCCCTGAACACAAGAAGTACTACTCTATTTTAAATAAATATTTTCAGTCTTTATCTGCAAGGGCTTCCCCAGCACTACTGAAGGGATGCAAGTCTCTAGGATCTGCAACTTGATCTACTCATGGGAACTGCCTTTTCTCCCAAACCTCTAGTACTGCCCTGAGCAAAAATAAACTGACAAGTGAAAACACATAATGAGCACACAAAAGCCACTGCTTGAGAAGAAATCCCCCTTTGGAACAAGAAGCCTGCTCAGGGACTGAGTGCCCCTCAGACTGGGAGCACAACTGAGCTGTTCCCATGCAGCCACATCCTGCTTTACAGAGTGTAACCAGGGAACAATTCTTCTGGTCCATTTCACCTGAAAATCACCAGCTGCCCGGGAGGCTCCTCTGCTGCTATTCTGCTTGTCAGGTCACCACCACCTCATCTGGAGCTACACAAGCTCAGGTATCTGACAGGAATGAGCCAAGGTAGAAGCACTGGCCTCATCTTCCGAGAGCCAAGTGATCCTTAAAATATCATGTAAACTTTATTCCAATTGTGTTACAGAAAAGTAAGTTTGTTTTTCTGCTCTATCTACATTGTATCCACTATATACCAACTCCGTATTATAAACTGTGAGACAAATTATTCTCTGAACTGAATCTTGGCATAAAGTCTTAGTTACTACCTAAGGCAGCCTCATTATTTTGTCTTCTGAAGGAAATAAAATATTTACCATGTAGAGACTGTAACTCCGACAATAATATTGGCTATTTCAAGTTTTCATTATTCTTTGCAGAATAAACACATTACAGATATATATTCCAAATTAATAATTTGAACAGGTTTAGGCCTTTCCATTACAACTCTGCTTGAATGTTACTCTTTGGTGGTACCATTGCACACAATAAAATAAGGGTAACAAATCCAGATTTTTAAGGACACCCTCTCACTGCAAAACCAGCTCACTACATTCCATAAGGAACTGAACTCAGCAATGTCTGTGAAGGAAAACTAAAGTTGCAGCCATTACTTCAGCAGTGGTGGTCGGCAGCTGAAAGACTCTGAATCTCTCAAATGCTCACAATGTTCCAAAGGTTCTGTATAATGTGACTGAACATCAGCAGCCTTGTCACCTTGCTATCACAAAGTAAATACAAACCGGAAATTAAAATTTAAGGTATAAAAAGGGACTTTGTGAACACAGACCATTGAAGATAATAACCCACTCACTGCCAGCAAGGACAGCACCTCATGCATAGATCTTGAGGCTTTATTTACACAAAAACTGATTCCCAAAACATTCATAGCAAGTCTTTACAATGAACACATCCAGAGTATTGAAAAAAAAAAAATCTACATTTCCAAATATAACCGGAATGGCAATTATTAACAAATGGGTAGAAAACACATCACATCCATGACAGACCCTGCTGCGGTCTGAACATAAAGTGTGGCTCCAGTCCTTTCCTGGTGGCATTCCATACTACTGCAACGAGGGTATCCCACCAGCAACTACTGCAGGAGGCACAGGATGGCTGGATTTAGGAGCTCAAGAATGCACATAAACACCACGTTCATGGGCTCTCCCAGTACCAAGTCATGTGACAATGACAGGATAAATATGGAAAACAATCATTTATTCTGGAAATAAGTGCAATCCACCTGTGACCTCCTGCTACATTATTTATTGTAACAGAAGTGTGGGTCAGGCCACTGTTACTTGAAAACCTTCACATAACGCTTTATAGTCAAGAGCTGGACATTCATACTTACTAAGTCTGAAACTGTTATAACATCTCCTAATGATTAAATACTGAGTGCTAGTATGCATAAACCAGAAGAAATAAAATATGACATGAGTCACTTAAGCTATGCAAAGTTATTTACAACCCCTGCCAACCAAATTTTTTTGGCTCTTAGAACTCTGTTCTTCAGTGGCACAATTTTTAGTCAATTTAATGATAAAAGGTCTACTGTTTTGATGAGCAACTTGAAAGGAGTGAAAATTTGAGTGTAACTTATCAACCAACAGGTAACCTCTGGAGACAAGAGTATGACCTTTTTCCGCAGCGTTGTAGTTGTCTAATAGACCTGAAATAACCTTTTTGCTCTTCTTTGAACAACGCTTCTTCAGAAGTCCCTGAAGTCAACCTGCATCCCATGCAACCAGCATGCTAGTTTCATTTATAGATTCAGAACTGCTTCCATGAGACACTCCAGCTTTGCATGCAGTCACAGCCCAGTGTTCTCCAGCCTCACGTGGAGCAGCACAATGCGATCTGCTGCACTTTGCCCAAGTCTGTTATCAGCTGCTTTATGCAATGTTTGAGCTGGGGGAGTCGAGCCAGTGGTTCTGGGGGTTGCAGCTCTCCTGTGTAATCCAGCCAACTCTCCAGAACTGCAAAGAAAACAAAAACTGTCACTACTGCAGTTCTCAACAAACAGCTCCTCTGAAGTCACAAACCAAGAATTCTTTAAATATTTTGTAGATCTTGAGAAAGCAGTAGGCAGTATTTTTAACACTGTTATTGGAGAAATTGTAAAACTGATCACCTCACACCAATCTTTGCAAGTAACTTTTGATACATAACCAAATAATTCACATGGGGATGGGGGGATAAGCTGCTGCTCCTAGGAAAAAGCAGGGAAGGAAAACTCTGGACCAGAAACTGTGAGATCTCATGCTAAACTTCCTCTGATCTGTGTCAGTTCCAGGGCAAGGACACTGCAGTACAGGGAGTTTATGCCATCAAGGATGGGACTATTGTAATGAAAGAAATCTGTCACCAATATGGAACACAACTGATCAAGACAGAACTGCTTAAGACAAAATGGGGATGAAGATCAAAAGCACAAACCAGCAGAGCGCTGCACAGGGAAAATGAACTCCTGCTTCAAAAAGCTTTTCATTGGGAAACAAGAAATCCCACTGAGCAGAAGACTAGTCAAGTGATAGTGTAACACACTCACAAGGAAGGTGGTCAGGTCGGAATATGATGAGTTCTGGGGATGTTGAAAGTATTGCAGATGGAGAATGTAACCTTGAAGACAGAATACCTCTGCCAAGAGCAGCCACTGCCACCAACCAGTTCAACAGGTGAATTTCACCCACAGGCAGCACCTGCTGCAGAACCAGCAGCATCATGCACTACTGACACATCCTGCCTTGGAGTAAGAAAGTTCCTGCTCTAACCAGCAACATCTTGCACAGACCCTGCTGTGCAGCAGGTACAAAAAGTCTAACTTTTGTGAACCAGAGCTTCTTTAAGTAGTACAGCCTTGACTGATTTTCGCTACCTGTAACAGCCCTTTAACAGTCCAACTTTTCAGTACCTTACTTACAAAGACAGGGCTCTTACTTGGGCAGAAGTTGGATTCCCCTGCAAGTAAAGCTGCTGTTGTAACCACTACACAGCCAATGACCATTGGCTGTGTAGTGGTTACAACAGCAGCTTTACTTGCAGGGGAATCCAATAATGTAAAGAACTATCCTGAACCATTTAATGCAACACAAAGGGTTTATAAGTTTTCCATTACTAGGAAAATCTTAAAAGCCATTTAAGTGAAGAATTTGGAAGAGATGGGAAAGGATAAGAGCCTTGTGCACTGAAGAGGCCACTCAGAATGGGTTAACATAGCCAGCAAGGCCCTGAAGAACAGAGAAATGCAGACACAAAGAAGAGTTCTGGAAAATGACAAAAACCTAAACGCAAAAAGACACAAAGATGTTCCAGTACAACATCTGATGCAACTATTTAGAGATGACCTAACTAGAACTTGTTCTGTGAAGTTCTGCTCTTTGCTTTAAAATCCACCCCCACATCAGCAGCATGTCTATTTTCTATTAGGAAATGTGATAATGGAACATTCATCTCTTTGTAGGTCTGAAGAAGTAAAATTCTGGTTAACATGCTTTGAACAGGTAGTTCAGTTAAAAAAAGGTTATTTTTTAAACTAGAATAACACCACTTACCATCTAGCTCCTTCTCAATGAAATCCATTCTGTGTATGACTTCATCTTGCAGAGATTCCACATGAGCTAAAAGATTGAGCTGCCACTGCAGCTGCGAGTTCACAACTCCGTCTTTGTCTTTTTCCATCAATTTCATTTCAATAGCTTCTTCTGGAGGGACTTTCTTAGAGACAGGCTCTCTCACCTAGCAGAAATGGACACATTAAGTATTTGTTATAGTGAAACAGAACTGGGGAGCCAAACTGCCCGAGTCCACCCAGTCCCCCCTAATTGCTCAACTCATCATAGGCCAGTGAGCAAGAGAGACACAGACCACATAGAGATACTAAACCGGTTTGGGCAAGACCTAAATATAAACATATTTTTGTAGGTATTTTGCTAAAAACTATTTGTTCTTCACAAACATCTGGTTTTCTGAAGGTAACATATACATGCGTAGCTATCTCCCTGCCACTTTTCAACTGGAAGATCCTGTCCTGAATCTGTGCATCTTAGGGAATGCCGAAGCTGTTTTTCACCTGACAATAATTAACTAAAGAGCAAACAATTCAGGAGTGAAAACGGATCTTTCCTTAAGGAATCTAATCTAAATTCTACTAAAATTTTCACTGAACCATCTCCAAACAAGCATTACCACTCCTCAGAAAACCTGACTACAACATCAACAGTGTTCATTCTACTCCCCTACTTTTCTCATTCTTCTGCTGAAATATGAGCTTTTAGAAAAATACTCTTTTAGATTGAAGAACTAAAATATTTGCCTCTCTAGGAAACATAACACAATCTCAATAAACTGATAGAGAAGTTAAATGCAGCAAATTACAACTTACACATGGATGAAATAAGAGCTATCCTAACCTTTAATATAAAAAGATGGAGTTCAGTATTTCATGGAATTACAAAATTGTACAATAGTTTGGGTTGGAAGAAGCCTTTAAAGCTCATCTAGTTCCAACACCTGCCATGGGCGCGGACCCCTTCCATGGGCAGGGACACCTTCCACTATACCAGGCTGCTTGAAGCCCCATCCAACCTGGCCTTGGACACTTCCAGGGATCCAGGGGTAGCCCCAGCTTCTCTGGGCAACCTGTGCCAGGGCCTTACCACTCTCACAGGGAAGAATTTCTTCCTACTATCCCATCTAAAATCTAGACTCCTTCATCTTAGGCCATTCCCTTTTGTTCTGTCCTTCCATCCCTTGTCTAGAGTCCCTCCCCAGCTCTCCTGGAGCCCCTTCAGGCACAGAAAGGGGCTCTCAGGTCTCTCTGGATCCCTCTCTTGTCCATGTGAACACCCACAGCTCTCCTAGCTTGGTTCTAGAGCAGAGGGGCTTCATTCATTTCCTAGAGGGTTTTCAACATTTCTCAGCCTACATTTCATAGGTATTGGTACTAACTAATAGAAGCAAAATTTTTGCACTGGGGAGCAGTGCCTTTACTAGGCTGACAGAGCTGACAGTGAGAACCAAGAACCAAAAAGCTAAACCTAAAGTGCTCCAGTAGGAAGAAGACACAGGACTATTTAATGGTGATCAGTCTTAAAAAAATCACTTCTAGCTGATACCTTTTTTTTTTCCATCTTGAAATGCTGCCTGAAGAACCTAAAATTAATTTAGCTATTAGAAGGAACACAGAAACAAGATGGAAATAACTAGAAGCTGGCCTACCAGTGTATTTGGTAGTATCATACATGCTCGGCCAGTTCTCTCTCTTCGCTAGTGTTTATTTTTCATTTAACACATGAAAGTAAGCAGTAATGAACTACCAGTGGATCATAATGCATTTTCAAACAACTTGACATCCAGAAGCCAAGTTAGATTTTTAAATTATAATATAAAATGAAGGAGTTTATCACGTTTATAATTTTAATTGTTATTGGCAACTTAATTCAATAGTCTAACAAAAAAATTGAACACAAACAGACCAAAAAGTATTAAAAAAGGCTGAGGTTTGCAGGTCGCCAGGCAAACATATGTTTTTTGTCAGAGAGGACTATTTTAATAAAAATACCTTAGAGTAATTGTGTTTTGATTCATTTTCCATCTTGCATATTTCTTGGTCCAGATTCCAGCCAAACCTCTCTGAGAGGGTATCATCTCCATTTTCCCTTATTCTGTTTACTCCATCATCCATGGCTGAACCTCTTGTTTCCACAACCAGCCTCTGCTCTATGGCAGGGTAGTAGGCCCGTGGCTTCTGGTAACAGTGTTCACTTGTAATGTAAGATTCCTCCACAGAAGGAATTGTTGAGGATTTCTCAACTGTCCCATTCCAAGTTCTATAACTTGCTGTCTCCTCTTTGCAACAGTTTTCTTCAAAGTGAATGATGTGTTTTGTATGGATTTTTTCATCCACTGTGATGTGCTTCCATGGATGACACCAAAGCTTTAAGTCAGGGTGTTCTTTATTTCTGTTCAAACATAAAGAAGTAAACCACCCAACTGAAATGCCAAAGTGACTAAGCAAACTATCCTCTTACATAAATTAATTATGAAATTAAGTAAGAATAATTAAGCAAAAAAAAAGAGCCGAGTGTTTGGATTAAGAAAAATATTAAAGAGTAAGTTGCAAATAGACACATACAACTTCTCACCAGTGTTGGCCCTTCATGGAACATTTTGCTTTAATATTTGCAATTTATTAACAGCAGAAATTAATTTTAACTGGGATATTTTGACTACGGCACACCAACATTGTAATGATGTTCCACAGTGGCTATAATTCCCTTCATCTGTTGTTAGAAAAATTCTTATTTTAATTGTCTTCAAATTGACTAATACATTATTTATTCCAGCAGAAAGGACAACTATAGATATCAGATTATTACAGACATAACAAACAGAAGATTTAGAGTGAGCACTGTAAGCCATGTTCTTCCTTGTGTCGGGCATCAAAACAGCAGTAGGAGGAGAACAATGCAGAATACTCTTATCTTCAAAGGGCTGGCAGCTCATCTGCTACAGGCTGCAGGAACACAGCAGAGCAAATCCTGACTCTAAAGCACCTGCATTGGGCTGCACAGAAAGGGGGGGCTGCCCTCAAGCCCCCACCTCTGCTTCCTTGCAAAGGTGGACAGACTTATTCTATTCAGCTAATCCAGCTTTTCTAGCAGTTCACCAAACCACTCAATAAAACATGACCACTTGACTTTGGTAGTAACTGCTTTCTAACCCATCCTGCAGCAGCTCAGGTTTCTTCAATGTCTCTCAAAGGAAACCAGAAGGAGTACAGCTGCCAAGGATGTGCTCAGTCTATTTCATAGCAGCACCTTTGCCTCCAGTGCTGACATAGTGAGGATGTATATCCCTGGTGAACCATCCTGAAGGCATGCCTAGAAAAGTGCAAGCCAGGTGTTCATTTACCAAAGCTTTCTGCTTGAGCTCCCCTCATCTGCTATACCTAAAGAAATTATACTTGGCTCAGAACAGAGCAAGGGATAGTTTTACAGAAATCAGAAAATTTTTCTGAAAAATGATGCACCAGTTACCTAAGGATGAAAATTGAAATACTAATACTTGAATAACCTTTTAACTCCTGCCTGCTGAAGGAAGGTTCACCCTTCTGTGGCACTGCTGGGGCCATCTTGGGTCCTTTGTCACCTCCTTGAAACACTGAGCAACAGCCTCCTAATTATTTCAGGCACCTGTGAAATCATCCTCTCTCTATCTGTTGATCTGCATCAACAATATAGCAATTATTCTAATTCAGCAATTTTTCAAATCCCTTCTGATTTATATAATGACAAAGAAAACAGCAGCTGAAGCTTTTAACCAGATGATCCAAACAGGACTGCACCTCACCTTTAATTAAGCCAGGTGATGACTTGAGCATGGGAGAGAAAGGAACAAAACCTGCAGCAACGATCACATATATGCTCAGTGTTCCCTACCTCAGTACTACCTATATCTCAATTCACAAGTGGACATCCTGAGACTCAAGTGTCACTCTTTAACAAATGGTACAAGGAGTGGCCTTACAATACTTATATTTCAGTCTCCAAAAAGGAAAGAGATTACTTACAGGTCTAATGAAAGGATCCCATAAAGGAAAAGCAAAACCCTATGTTAAAATGGCCACTCTCTTGATTTAAAAGGTCAGCAGACCTGCTGCATCACCACAGATTGGGGAAAGGGTCTAAAGAGTGCCAGAATCACTTCATTTTCCAAATAGCTGCTGCCATGCAATTTATCAACTAAAAAATTACAATTATGGAATTCAATTAATTTAAAACTGCTGGATTTGAGTTTAGAGAAGAACAATTTTCAGTGATCAGAACCCAAGGATGACTTTAAACAGGAAAATACACAGAAAAGTTGACTTGATAGAAAAAAAACCTTTTATATAAATAATTATATTATCTTCTGTATATATAGCTGAAATAACCTTTGTTCAGAAATTAAGTGCTGCAGGTTGCAGAGGGTTTAACCACTATCTCACTGCACCAGAACCACATACTGTACCAAACAAAAGGATCTGATTCCTTTTGGACAAGCTATGACCAGATTTCCTGGAATGGAGAAAGCAAGTGCTGCAAAAATGGTGTGATGGGTTGTAAGTCTATCCTGTTCTTACTTAAAATCCATTTGGGTGATTCAGTTATATCTGTCATTATTAGTTTTATTAGTTTAACCCTTTCTATACACATTGTCCATTTACACTCAGTCCACTTAAACAGTTTTCAAGCAGCCAAGTCCTTTCCCAAGATCATGTTAGCAATTCAATGTTATAAATCCACAGAACACAAATGCAAGTCTGAATTTCTTGTTATTTTTGTACTTGCAGTCTGATTCCCGAGGAGAACATAGTGGTACTTAAATACTGCTTACTGTAATATGCTCATCTTCAGTTGCAGCCCGTGCAAGACTTCGATCACTCGCTGTACATCACCAAGCAGCTGATGAGTGGCCACTATCTTCTTGGCATTCTGGTGGGAATAATTTTCTTCCAAAAATGCTAAGCCATGCATGTGTCCATTACTTAACCACTCCTTTTCATACCAATACTTTAAGCTGGACCTCTGACCTAAAGTGACAGTAATGAGTGAATTAAAATGAAATGCTGACACTGCTGGTAGTAATTCTGATTATCTCCAGGTACTGCAACAGCTTATTTGTTCTTACCAACAGAATCAATGCAAGATCCTGTAACAGCAGACATAACCCTGAACAAATGAAGAACCCGTAAAGCAGAAAGCCAAAACCTCTGCCCAACTGTAAAAGCATTCAGACCCCAACTTCCACCAAAGGACATCCACAAAAGGCAATTACAAATGAGGCTGAGAAAGGTGTATTTTTAGCAGGATATCCCATTGTCTAGTCTAACCATGGTTATGACAGAAGTTACAGTCTGAATGCAGTTCTCTGCAGACAGAAAAAGGCAATCAGCTTCCCAGTGGTCTTGTTTTTCAACATCAACATCTATTAGTACAGTTGTGCAAAAGTACATTTTGAAGGAATCAAGGATGAGGTTCTGATAGAAAACCTACCTAAGTCAAGCTACTAATAATGATAATTCCATCTTAACAGAAATCAGTATCAATATTATATCTTGATACTGAATATCAACAACAGCTGAAATGAAATGGTGTTGAATGTGATAAATGCATCAATAGAAGTAACTTAAACTGCCAGACAAATGGTATTACAAGGAAAGATGCTTGCTAAATTGCAAACACACACAAAAAACCCCTCATGCTATATATATACCTAACAAAAGCTTCCCCACACCCTGTAAAACGTACAATTACTACAGATATTCTCAGTGGACAGCTCACCACCTAGAGAACAACTGCATCAGCCACTGCCTATTTACAGCCCAGGCAGCAAGTCCACAAAACCAGAGATAAAACTGGAGCACAGACTGAGAACCATAATTGCAAAAGGGCCTCCAATATAAGCAGGTTAATACTGACTAGAGGAGAAGATTAAAAAAAAAAACAAAACTAAGCAGCAGAATGAGACTGAGGCTGGCACTACATAGCAATCCATGGGTATTAGGTGGCATCAGAAATCATGAGTGGGTAAAAAAAGAATTTTGAAAGCTGTACCAGCTCAACCTTCCAGGCAGATACATTGTATCAAGCAGGAAGGCAAGCAGAATTTTTCATACGGTCAGAACCACAATGGAGACACTCCTGGCCACCTGCATTAGCCCTCCCTCAATAATTTCTGCATTAGAGAAGCTGACATCTGTGCCAGAAAGTAGAGTTCAGTCCACAAGAATAAAACAGCGACTTTGAGAACTTCATGGTCACCTGAACAACTGAAATGATGCGCACCCTGAGATAAAAAGTGCTCCCTTTTCAAGTATATAACCTTAAGAGGAGGCACCAGACTATATCCAAAAGCAATTGTGCTACATAATCATCTTGACCATGTTTGAGCAAGAGTAAATGTTAACAAATCTCTTCAAAATCCCACCTGACTCAAAAAGACCTGAGTAAAATAGCATTTAGTACAGTTTTTAGAGAAATTTACACTAAATTTGCTTTTATTTCTAATAGAATGAGTGGTGCTGTTACAAGTCCCAGGAGTTTAGATTGGGGAAAGCTCCTACGTAAGAATTTGCTGAATAGCCATGCCTGGTTTTGAAAGCCACTTCTTTGCAGATTCATACAGCCTATTAGCTCACTTCAAGCCAAAAGCAGAGCCACTGAAAATCCATCTTTGCAGTCAGAAAGTTGGACATGTTTTCCTTTTTCCAGAGGTAAAAATTAAGCCCCCTCCAATGTGAATTTCAGACTCTTCAAATGTATAGTTAATGATGAATTAAAACAAATGAAGCTGTAATGTTTCTGCACAAAAGCACTCATATAAGCATCAAGCGTGATAACACGACTTCAGTTTGCTGTGCATTTTAGTTCCATTTAAAACTACCTTCAACTGACATAAAGCAAAATATCTTAATAGAAGGTTAAAATCCTAGAAGCAAGATACTCTAAAAAACGCTTAAATATATTGCTGTCTTTGTAGTAGAAGTTAAAATTTTAAGTGTAGCATGCCTTCATTGCTGAGAGTACAAATAACAGCAGTAAACATACTACACAAATCTATGAGTGTAAGTACAAAAGAGCTGGCAGCTTTCAACAGTCAAAAAACCCTGAGATCACAATCTAAATAGATATATAAACCATTAAGGTCTTTTCATCAGGTGAACAGAGATCCATTTTCTTGCCACTTTTAACCATGGACTCAAACCCAAACCTCATCCATTTTCACCTTCAGCAAGGCTTTGTAATCCATACAGTAGAAAGTCAGAAAATATTCCCCTAAGTGTAATTTTACCTAATGTGTATGATGAAATAGGACCTGTAAAAATATCTGCTAAGAAGGAGAGAATATATTACTTAATCAACTCTGACTGTGTTACTCCAGGTAAATACCAATATATAGGTTATTGTAGGTGTGTTGGTTTTGCACAGCCTGGTTTTGGTGGGGGGGAAGTGGGGTAGGGCAGCCACAGAGGTGGCTTCTGTGAGAAGCTGCTGGAAGCTTCCACCATGTCTGGCACAGCCAATCCCTGATGGCTCTGAAGATGGACATGCTGCTGGCCAAAGCTGGCCTAATTAGAGGTTGGTAACGCCTCTGTGATAACAGATTTAAGAAGAAAATCAAAACAAAGGCACACAGTTTTTTCTTTTAGTCTGAGAAGAGGAGGTGAGAACATGTGAGGGAAACAACACGGTGACATCAAGGTCAGTGGAGAAGGAGGGGGAGGAGGTGCTCCAGGTGCCAGAACCCAGATTCCTCTGCAGGCCATGGCGAGGACCATGGTGAAACAGCTGTGCCCCAGCTGCCCATGGGGATCCACAGGGGATGCAGAGATCCACCCACAGCCCATGGGGATCCACAGGGGATGCAGAGATCAACCTGCAGGCTGTGAGGGAGGTGCTCCCACTGGACAGGGTGGATGCTTGGAGGAGACTGTGATCCAGTGGGAGACCCAGTGGAGAGACAGGCCCCTGCTTCCAGGCTGGAGCAGCCTGTCCTTGCAGGACTGCACCCCATGGATGAGTGACCCATGGTGCAGCAGTTTTGGGCAGACTGCTGCTTGTGAGATTTTACCCATGTCCAAGAAGTTCACAGAGAACTGTCTCCTGTGGGAGGGACCCCACGGTCTCAATGGGGAAGGACTCCTCTCTCTGAGCAGCAGAAGAAAACCTTGGGTGATGAAGTGACCAAAACCCCTACACCATGTCTCCCTGTGCAGTTGGTGGGAAGGAGGGAGGGGCTGGGGGAAGAAAAGGTGTTTATAAGGCCTCATTTTATTTCTCATTATCCTTCTCTGATTTTCTTGATAATAAACTCACTTTGTATCTCTAAGTTGAGCCTGTTTTGCCCTTGGAGTGTTTTCTCCTGGTCTCAACTCATGAATCCTTTGTTAAATTTTTCTCTCCCCTGCCCAGCTATAGGAGGGAAGGGTGAGGAAGCACCTTTCATGGGTGCCTGGCATTTGGCCAGTGTCAAACCACGACAGCAGGTAATGCAGTCAGTGACAAGAGTCACTGCTGAGGAACGCCAGGAGCCTTGTGCTGCATAAGCCTGATTTTAAAGAATGCATAAGCCTAATTTGCTGGGGGAGAGCTGCAGCCATATCCCCCCTAAGATGTGTCCATGTCTTTGCTTGAGCTTCCTGGGTGTTTTCTACACTCATCTGCCACAGTCAGACAGTACAATCCTTATTATAGCAAATGTGTGACAGATGGTCATCACAGTGAAAACATTACTTTCCATTCCTGTCCTGTTGTTCCACAGTAGTGACTCATGGACATTCACATAAATTTAACTTTCTGAAACTGAAACTTACCCACAGTGACAGACACAGGTAAGGGGAAAAATAGTGTTATTTTTCAGACAGATAGATATAGATACAAATTAGATACAGATAAACTAGCAGATTTATTACATATGTAACAAGGGTCTGTAAGCTTAAATTTCTGTACCTGGAGGATCCTGGCAAATATAACAGGTATATCTCTCAGGTATATTATCTTCCAGTAAGCCCATACAGACTCCATGCTGCCAGCACAGACACTCTTCACACTGTTCAAAGTCAAGAAGTGCACATTAATAGAAATGAAGGCTAGAGGAGCTCAACACCATCATGTCAATTAAGAAACACAGGATCTACATGTTTTAAGACAAAATGGTCTATTAATATCCACACCCCACCTTCTACTTACAAGCAAATACATTATAGATTCAGACTATAATAAAGTGTGAGTCATCCCCACACATTTTTCATGTATGTTTCTGGAGAATGACAATTAAAAAGAGGAAGCCGAGATCCTGGAAATACAAGAATATTCCCTTCGGAAATTAACATCTTTCATGAGATGCATGTGTACGTAACCAGGATAGGCAACAGAGCAATCAAGCTTTTTTCACCAGAACAGATCAATTTTTTTGAATTTAAAAGCTTCCCCCTCAAACAGTAAATCACATTCTGTTATCAAATCTCAGAGATATTTATGTCACACAGGAGTAGCCAATATTATGCTTTACTGATTCCTGTACCTCCAACATTTTATCCATTTCAAAGGTAGCTCTACTAACACAAACCTGCAGTGCAGATGCAGCTGCACCAACTTGAAGAGCTTTCAACATCCTTCCAAAGGAGAACAATCATACTGGCAGCAACTGAATATAATTTGGATCATTTTAGCACAGTTACATTACTAAGATGCAATCACTGCTTTTAAAGCCATGCTATTCTAGAGCAGGAAAAGAAGTATTCACGTTCTATTTGTCGTTTTCTCCCCCACATCAGTATCTTAATGGGACATAATTTTGGTTGTAGACTACAGACCAATGAAACATGGAACAAAAACCCCACATAAGAATATTAAGTCAATTTTGATTGGAAACTGTGATGTCAGTTAAAAATTACTATTTTCCCAAGCAGTGAGACAAGAGATCATATACTATTTCTCACAGCACAAACCAAAAGCAGAAATGTTGTCGATTTTGGTACAGGACTGCAGTATGAGCTAAACCAAACCCTAACAATAACTGCAAGGAATCTCACATGTTGCCCTTCACTGACCTACAAAAGATGCCAACTTGCTAAACATTTCATCTGTGTTCAACACCACCTTAATTAATGCTCTTACGCCCTTCCTCAAGCTAGGAGGGACAGAAAAGGACAACCAGACTGAATTCTTCACTGCATTAAATAAGTGGTCTAGGTGTGGAGGAAACAGAAGCTCTGGGAACAGAGAATGTAAAAGGTTAGAGAGGTTTCTGAAGGATGGGACCAACAATGTTTTGCCTTCCAAAATGGGTAAATGGTCCTAATACAGTTAAGACATCTTTTCAAAAAAGGCAGAGACAACCCTCCTTTCACAAATTAGAGCCAGAAAAAGGTGATCTAAACCAAAGAAAACAGATTAAGAGAAATAGACTGTGTGCTAAAAATAAGAAGGGAATCCCGGACCTAGTTACACCTGCATCCTATAAATCACGCCATTTTTCACAGGGCTGCACTCAGTGATTTTCCAGGCAATTTTGCCTAGAACTCTAGTGAAGCATCTGGTCCTGGGTTACAAGTAGGGTTGTAACCAAACCATGCATTCTACTCCCATCTACATTATTCCTGATGAACTGTTAATGGCAGGTCGTTTGCAAGAGCTGCCCAGTGCACACCCGACTCCTCAGGCTGCAAGTGAAAGAGGGAAATAAGGAAACGAGGCAACCCGCTCACCCTCTCTTCTCCCCCCACCTCCCCAAACCAGGTAACATCACGGTAGTGCTTGTCTTCACAAACCGCCTGAATCGTGGTAACTACACCCAGCCTAAGGGGATCATCTCTGCCAGTGGGCCATAATGGCTCAACAGAATGGGCAGCCGTAACGACCTAGGCCATCAAGGACTCCCCAAAATATCCTACGACTCATCGGATTACATCATTCTGTTGTCAAATTCCCTGTCCTGGGAGAGGCACCGAGCATTCTTGCCTGTATCTGACCATAAATAATCTGGGTGCTTTGAGGATTTAGGACACAACGACGACTACTGGACAGATCCAGAAGACCTGAACTTCCACAGAAAGATCAGACCTCCCACAGGACCACTGCACTCAACTTCAACCATCATTTCAACAGGACTGCTATCACTATTTGACAGGACTTAGACCACCACCCTGACGAACAGGGTACTAGACTGTAGTCTGACTTCGTGGGTTTAAGCCAGCTTTTGTGTATCGTTGCATTTACTGTACATTTTCTATTAAATTGTAACTCTGGCCTGAAATCTCTCTCAAGGCATTTGTGTGGGGTTCATTTCTCCTGCTGGTTTACTTTCAAACCAGCACAAACATCCCAACTTTTTAAATTTTACTCAACTGATATTTAAATATCCACCCCTTCAGGTGGATTCTTTAACCTGCAGGTTCAGCTGCACACTGCAGCTGCCAGGCTACAGGATACTGTTCTGGTACATGCTACTGGGAAGCTACACCCTGTCCAAGTGGTAGTAGGGAGATTCAAAGCATGCCAAGGAGGAGATTTAGAACAGAAAAAAACATACAGCATTGTGTAAAACATACTTAAATTGAAATTCAAGTCACAAAAGAAATAACCAAATCCAAAAGATGTGTATTTAAAGCAGCTTTTTATCTTCTGGAACAAAAATATCTCAAGTCCATTTACATCCATCACCTCTGAGGCCATGAAATCCAGCCCCAGAATTTTCTGCATCATACAAAAATTCACCAATGTTTAGCTATAAAACCTAAAAAGGGACAATTGACAGTCTGGATTTCACTGGGCCTCATCACAAAAACTGAGTGCTGTGCCTCCAGAAGGAACAATGCTACACTGCTGCTTTACACCAGCTCCATAACTGAAGTCTAGTAACCTCCCTGCAGAATTATAGAGATTGGAACAAAACAGCACTAAGCAACAATACAGTATTTTTCTGTACTTCTTTTTCCAGATTTAACTTCTACTAACTGAAGCAGATAGTTTGTTTTCTATAAATGCAAACCCAGATTTCTGCATTCCAGTGCAATGAATGACATCCTTAATGCCCAGACTGCTCAAGACAATTATTTAAAGGCAAGTACAGTGCAAAGAAAAATTTTATAAAACCTTCTGATTGGAGCGGAAAATTATTAGTTTAGACACCTAAAGGAACAAACTCCCATTTTTACTGTGTGTGTGTTTCATTAAACCTTAACGATCTCCAATCTTTCGCAGACAATAAAGAGCCGATGTGTTTAAAATTAACATTTCCCTGCATAATTTTCCTAATTATTTCTAAATTTGGCACATTCATGACAATGAACACAGCTCAAAGAGAATGGTTAGCATTCTCCATCTTTCAAGAGAGGAGGGGGATACGTGTACACCGGGAAGAATGAACCTGCAGCCAGATCCATGAAGAAACTGCCCTGGCTCCTCATTCCAGTATCAAGATGGGCACACAGCAAACCCAAGCAGGTACCCCAGATGCCGGCATATTTCCTATTACCTCAATCCCCATAAAGAATGCAGGTACTCACCATACTGTGGATCTGCATCTCTTTTCCAGAGAGAATAACCTGCTGTCCCAGCCAACTCTTTCACAAAACAGTTCAAGTGTTTAAAAGTTTGCAATAAGCTAAAAAACTCCACCCAAAGTAGTGCAACCTAGCAAGTCAATCTTAGAAGCAGACCATGAAACTTTGAAGGAAAGGTATCCATAGGTTGTTCCCTGAGCCAGCTGACAGTTCCCTACATTCTCCAATCCTAACCTAGTGTTGAACTTTTGCCAGTTATACTACAGGCTATCTCTTTGTGTTTTTCTGTAAGCCATCTACTCAGAGGACATCCACCTGCTTTAGACACCCATGTCAGACTCCTTTTTTCTCCTGTACAGTCTGGTGGTATTTACTTAAACTTGCCCATCACTCTACTCTCCCCTACTAATTCATAGGTACCTTTTGCCCTGCATTGTCAGGATCCAACACTAAAACAACGGTGTGGAAAGTGAACTCACCAATAAGAGAATAAGCATCATACCTTCCACAGCAAAGTTCTGTGAAATAGCATGGAAACTCAAAAAAATTAATTAAGAGTAAAAAATATGAAGAAATTGAACTGAACTTTTTGACTTCACCTCTTCAGATTAATAGGAACTGGGTGCAATGGTTCAAAGCAGCTACACAGAGGAATGATTTCTTGATAATTTGCAAATATCTCAAAAAGTTAATAGGCAGGTAACTTCCAAGGAGGTTTTTATTGACAGTTTTAAGCAGGAAAGGTAATAGACGCCTCCCCAAGTTTTCTGTGGAGCTGGTTTAAAAAGAGCAGATACAAGTGGAACAGACAGATGGTCTCAGGCAGATTAGGAACTTTGAATTTGCAGACCACCACAGAATGGACAAATGCAGTTCTGCTTCAAAGCAAAACACACAAGTAATTTTTTTTTCTTTCTTTCTTTCTTTTCCCCAGCTTGTCTGGGGAATTTTATGTGTAAGTCAAGCTTCTTGCCAGGGCAGGGGAATGGGAGATATAGTACTATTGGATGGCAATGTTCTGAACAGTCTCTAAATCAGAAGGAGCCTCAAAAGTCACTGATTTCAAATATGTTCTCAGAATCAAGGAAGTCTTCTAATAAAGAAAAAAAAAGGCACAAATGACAAACCAATCATTTATGACTTGGAGTGAATTTTCCCTCTTTCCTTTAATTAAAAATCCCAAACTGTACTATCATAGCAGTTACCCCACAGATTACCTAAAAAAACGTTATAACCTTGGAAGACAACAATGGTTTATTTCATGTATAAAATAAAAGTTTTTTCCACTGCATTCACTGAAATGTGCATTTACCCTCCACTTCATACCTGAATCATGAAGTCATTTTCTTCTTTTACTTCACAAACACACCGAACAATCTCAAAATCACTTTCTTCAACTTCTTCATCAGGGTTGGTGGTTACATCAACATCCCGACTGCAGTCATCGTCACTCCAAGGCAAGCTATCCATAGATGACTCACTCATGGTGTCATCCTCTGTACAAGAAGTATTTATATAAAATCCTGAGTAATTACAAAAAAGGTCCCTCAAAATCTCATCCCAAGTACGCAGACATACACTCCTAAAAGCATGAGTTCAGTGTAATTTAAGGAATATCACAATTTTAACAGTTTACTGAAGGTTATTACATAATAAAGTTTTATAGTCTCATTAATGGCATCTTCAAAATATTCCAACTAAACAGGTTCTGTCACTAAAACTCCACTGTCAACATACAGAGTCTCAAACCAAAGGCACGAAGTCTCTTCAGACAAAACTATAAACAACAAAACCATAAACAACAAAACCAGGCTTGTACATTCAAATAGGATTCATGCTAGTTGCTGCAATTTGTACAGAATTGTGACTTGGCACTTCTAGTGTAGAGGTCTCAAAAAGAGGCAAGAGGCTTCTGTTTTATGAACCTTTCAATCTCATGAAGTGATGTTTCCACGACAGAAATACTGAGTCCAACACAGAATTTAAACCTGCTTCAGAAATTATTATTTTCATTTAGTCTTCTGTTTAAGATGCATTTATAAACTCACAGGCAGTATACTGTACAAGGTATTCTTCCAGAATGCACTCACACTACTTAGATAAAGCATTAGTGCATCCTAGATTTAATAAAACTGCCAGGAAAGTTTTAACTGAACAGCATGCTAAATTGAGAATCTTACCTCAGTAATATTCAAGTAATGTCTGCATCTTCCTTGGGGATAGAATGGGAGGGTCAGAGGAAGAAGATGAGGTATTTTAATTATTTGAAAATAAGTTAATGAGTTAGAGGGGAATGGAAGGTAAAAATTTTAGTCTTAAGTAAGATGGTGGGGGGGTCTCATGGTGGTCTTAAATAAGATGGTGGTGTGGGTATAACAACTTTCATCATTTAGCTCACAGAATGCCAAAGATAGAACCACCAGTCTGTGGCATAAACCGTATCTTTTATAGAAACATCTGCTGTCGAATTAAAAAGGATGAGAACCCAACACAATAGTTTATTTTCATATTTAAAAGTTCTATTCCACCTCTGAACTAGGACAACTCTTTCCTGAAGTACTGTCAAAGTGACAGTAGTAGCAGGCACACTACACTTCCATATTACACCGAAGTTTCACTTTTATTTTCACCAGATCTTGTTTATCTAGGCACAAGTTCTGTAGATACAAAAAGCAACGAAACAATTCTGAAATGGATGAAATTAAGTAATTTCTGGTATTTCTGACCACTTTCAATATTTATGAAATCAGAAGAAGTCTGGGCATCTGATGACCAAGTTGCTAAACCATATGTCCTGTGGTTGATATACTCCAGAAATGCAATTGCTCAGACTTGCAAAACACGTTTCAAGACATTACCACTATCTGCACCTCAGTTGTGTTTAATGTTTCCTGTTTGGCCTAGAAAGGGGAATTTAACTGAAGTTAAATTTTACTTTTGTCTAATAACAAAGTCNNTTGTATAAAAAAAAAGTTATAAAAAAAAAAAAAAAAAAAAAAGGTTCTCAATAGTATATCTCTACGAAATGAAATTTATGGTTCTTATATATAATCAAGCTGTCATACATTTTGTATTTCTTCAAATTTGTGAGTTTTAAGAACAAGAGAAAAAACAAATGTTTATCTTTTTTATTGTACCAGCTTGTAACAGTAAACAGTAACACAGACCAAGATATTAAGAACAGCTCGTACACAGCAGACAGATTTTTATGGGTTCTGTGTACCAAGACACCAATAAACAGCTACTCAAGAGCTTTTACTCAAGAGTCATTATAACCATATATCATTCTGTATGTATACAACAACACATCACCACACCTAGTGGTCTTTCGAATACAGCAAGCTTGCAAAGCACTCATTTTTAACTCTGAAGGAGTTTTTACTTTGTATAAACCTTTGAAATACGAAAAATTTAATTATTAAGTTGGAACATAATTATTTTAGGAGTTAATAAGGCACTGAAAAAAAACCTTGCAAAATGAGTTTGATTTCTGAAATAAGGGCCACAGTCTTGAAGTGTATATGAAAGTAAAGTCAAAGTAAAAAGCAGCAACATCAAGCTCTGGCAAATGAGCTGGGTCCAGTCTTGTCAAGCAGGGGGAAGGAAATACACACAGCTCTGAGTAGGAATAGCCAATTTTACATATAAGAACCTGTTTTCAAGTATGTTAGTGCTGCTGACATATTTACTGGTAATGAAAGAAAGCACCAGAAAGCCGCAGAGGAGAGTCATCTCACCATTTGCTTTTGATTTTCCTTTGTGCTGTCCAGAATCAGTGCACTGCAGCAGTGTACTTGGGTGAACAGATGATTTACTTGATGAATTAGGCTTTGTGACAACTGATTTTTCAGATGAAAGCTCTTGTGAGATATCTGTGTTCTCTCCAATGCCCGAATACCCTGTAAAATTGTAGTAAATGTTATCATTAAAAATCTATGGTCAAAAAAAGCTGATAGAAGAAAGAGCACCATGCCCATAGCAGGAATGTGTAATTTACTGAGCCACTTCCCAGTATGCTGGAGCTCTGGGACTGCATGATGCTGCTGCGAGATGTGCAAGCTTTCCAAAGGCAAGGAAGGTATTGTCTGAACCAGACAGTTTTTATGCCTCTCAGTCACTGTTTACTGCTGACAGAAGTGAGAAAGGTGTAAGTGACCAGCCTTTCCAGGCCAACTATTTTTCAGGCTGAGTAGGTGTACAAATGCTTTTACTTTACAGGCACTTCCATACAAGCACTGCTAGCTGAAGATCTCACCCTCATATCCCGCTGTTACTCACACAGGCTGCATACATTCCCTAATCTCACAGACTTCAAAGTGGACAGAAAGTATTCATTTTCCTAGTCTATGTATGGAACAGAATGCACAGGTGGACAAGCCTAGATTAGGAGTGTGTGAAGGAAACACCTTGAATGGTTCCTCTGCGACACCTACACAGGATATAAATCAAAGCTGGCTGAAGTTACAAGTGGCACTCTCCAGTTATCTGGGAAAAAATCTTCACAGTTCCTGGACTGAATTATCGTAAGGACAACATCAAACAAAGGCATGCAACATCTTAAAACCCAAGGACATACTGACAAGCAGCTCAGGGGACTTTTGGTGCAAAAATCTACAAATTACATTTTCACAAATATAATGATAATGTTCAACACCACACTATCGAAAACTCATTAAAATTGTTTCAGTACAATTTTAAGTCACTTGGCCTATGGCTCTTCCCATCCACTCTCTTGATAGCTTGCCCTATTCATGGCAGCAATCAGAGAAGTAAGGTATTTTTTATCTCAGAAACTTCTCCTTAGGGAGACTTAGTTTCACAAATTATGCCTAGCATATTGAAGTACGCTGCATCCCCATCAATAGCAGAGAAAGTTGTCACACTTGATCCTTAAATGTTACACTAAAGAAATTTTCCAGAATCAGCTGCATTTTCAGCAGTGAAGAATCCATTACCTCAAGCACTTGGGCCTGTACTTCAAGTTCAAAGCTTGAAGCGGCCCAAGGAAAGCAGTCCCAGGACTCCATAGATGAAACCAACAGAGAAGACACGTTGCTACTACAGCCATTTTAATGTAGTGCAACAGCATGTTATGAGACATGAAAGAGGAACACAGCTCGCATATAGACTTTAAATTGGGTTTTTACTTAACCTCTCCAGAAAAAAAAGATTAATTTCTTTAAGAAAGCAATAATGGCTGTGACAGGTTTAATTGGGCTCACTGTTACAGCCCTCTCCCCACCAAGTGAAGGTGTAAGAAATAACAAGGTTAACAGCAGAAAAAGAAGACTCGATGTTTCCAAACTCCAGCATTCATAAAGCTGCCCTAGAACTAATATAACTGAGAACAGCCTGCACACAGGGCATCTGCACCCTCTCAATTCAGCAAAGCTTGCACAGAAGCACACTTATCAAGGAAGAGCCCAACTTAAGAGACTGACACTCATTTAGGAGTGACATTCACTCTGCGCCATAACAAGCACTACTACCAGCCACCATCCAGCATTTACGATGAAGCTTAACCAGGAAATAGATTATCTTGCCAATCACAATTTAAAATCAGTCACTTAATAAAATAAAAGCTAAGTGAAGAAAGAAGTGTGAACTGCAATGCCTGCTCTTAAGTGATCTAAAGTGAATTTTTTGAGGTAACAAAACAAAATAATGAAGCCAGTTTCATCTACAGAAGAAAAACGAGCTTTACCAGTCTTAGACCTCTTTTTCTTTTTTTTCTTTTTCTTTGACTTCGATCTTCCATAGTCTTTGGATTTTTTTTCTTTGCTCTTCTCATGTCCTTTAACAGCTGAAATCATACAAAATTCCAAATTAGTTTAAATATATATATACATTTACTCTACTTTATAATTTTCTTAAAAGCCCCCACAGTTTCTCTAGACAATCAGGGCCAGTTCACTGAAGAAAACCCTTCAAAAAACAACAAGAACCACCAAGAAGAAAATTTATTTGTAAGAACTCCCCAGCTCTCACTTGTAATGATCTATTTTAAGTCCTAATTTGACTGTTCCGTAACAAAATACAAGTATTATGTGGGAGAAATCAAATGTACAGCAGTGTCCAGTTATTATTTACATGCTTCAGAAATCATAAAAAAGACTGAGGTATTTGTTACTTCCACTTTTTAAATTATTATGACTGGACATTTCACTAGCATTGTAATAGAACAAAACCCCAACACCCCAAACTTCAGTTCAGTTCCCCAATCAAGTATTTTATTGATACTGAAAATGGAGTAACTGGTTCAGCTGGCTTTAATTACTATTCTCTCAACATCTGTTTGCCATCCTATTTTTATGGGACTAAAAACACACCCTAATTTTTGAATGACTGACAGATGTCAATCAAGTCTATCCTCAACGCATGATTCCAGAGCACGCACAGCTTGGTGTAACCCTGTTGCAAGGTCACGTACACAAATCCCTGCTTTCCAGACCCCAGTGTTTGGTTGCATCCTGTCTTTCAGATTTAGGTCTCAGCAGCAGAATTTCTAGATACTAACGCAGTTCCTTAAGTAAATTATTCTGACTTGGTTAGAGATGTAATCAAAACCTATTATGGAAGGATGCCCTGTATTTCAAAACAGCTCTGCTCTCAGAGTGCTTGGCTGATTGAGCCACTCACCATTCCCATTCAGAAACCTATTTCAGTGTCGGATGACAGATCTGAATAAGCACTTGAAGACGCTCTATACTGTAAGAAATCTTCACTTGCACAAACCAGTTGAGAACCCTAGGTTATCTGTAACCACTTATGAAGCAAACCAGCAATATCAGTGTATTATGTCAACCTCTTTCATACATGCCAAAAGTAAACCCCCCAGTTCACTGGCTGCGTATTTATGGCACAAACAGTTCACTGAGAAACTGCAAATCACAGTCATGTTTAATCAGCTCTGGTAAGCATGCAGGAGACATGCTCAATAGTTTGTCCTCAAGAGACTACCTCTCTACCTCCCCATCTCTCACCTCTGCATCCCTCTCAGTCCTCAAAGATTTCCTGCTACTTTGCCACTTCTGTGCCCCTCTTAGCATGAGGTTAGCAAAGGCACCTCAGTGTGCTCACCTACGTGGCCACACCAGTCACCTGGCCTTCAAAGGCAGCAGGAGTGGTAACACAAAAGTCACCTTCTTCCACCTCTCCATGGGTGTTGAGGGGGGTTAAAATAAAAAGCAAAACAAAAAACAGGAAAAGAAAATGTTCATATTTAAGTGTCAAACACAGTGCTTCTAACTTCCTTCTTACTCTCCTCTGTCCTCATCTCCCATTCTTCCAATGGTCAGGATCCTCTTGGTACCATTACCTACTCTCTGCTCACAGGGATGCAAGGAAGTTCTACCATTTTATTCTTCCAGAAGGGCAAAGAGAAAATAACTGAGCCCAACAGAGGTAGAAAAATTTTGCTTTTCATTTGAAAACTGAAATTCCTATGATCAGATTGCTGGATTTCTTTCAAGATATCCAAGGGCACAAGGTAAGCTTCCTCAACCACTATCAACATACCCAAGATAAATATTAAAGAAATTGTCACTTCATCTACTTTGTCCCTTTAACCTTCCCCATGTGTCTTAAAAATCTGAAAAGAATCTAAGTATTTGCAAACTTGTGCAGCTATCTTCTGAAATGCATAACACAGTTAATGCATGCTTCCCTGAAAAAAAATCTTCAAAGAACAAGTATTCAAATATTATACCAGAGTCTTCCAAAAAACTAGCTACTGAACAATCTTGTTGCCTAAAGTTGTTTTTTCTAAGTGCTCTGAAATGCAATGAATGTTCACTGACATAACATCAGACAGAGAGACTTGTCTAGGTTAGGAGCATCCTCATAGATTCACATGATCAAACAGAAAGACAAACTGAAAAGCAAAACCCTAAAAATTAAGCACAAAACAACTATGTTTTTAAATGGTGGGTTTTTTTGTTGTTTTTTTTTTTTTTTGTTTGTTTGGTTGGTTGGTTTTTTGTTTTTTAAATGAAAGGCTTCAGCTTCCCTGAATGGCAGAGACTCAATAACTGGGATGAGTGCTCACCATCGTTTATCACATCACCACTGCGAAAATTCATTATAATCTCTAAATACCACACTTGCACATAGGACACGTCCCACTGAGTGAGGAACAGTGAGGAGATACTGATGGATCTCATTCAGACCTTCCTATAAAAGGGATGCCCATCCCTTCCACTGAGGGATGCCCTTTGTGAAACAAGATGCTAAGTACTGTCTGTCTGCTATGATCAACAGAACAACACAGAAACAGGCAGCTAAGGAGGTAATCTCCGGGACACAGAGCATCTGTCATAGATACAGTAGTCCAGCCTCAGATTTTATTTGTGTTTTCCTCATCACTGTGACTCAAGTTCTTACCAAGAGCTGAAGGAAAGTGGTAATGTAGTAATTTAGAAGTATGCTGGAAATTATTTATATATTATTTATATACATACAAAATATTCAAATAAATGTATTGTTTCTGTGAGTGTGCCTGTGTGTACATACATACATCCCTCCATCCCATTTGGCTGTTACCCACCTATACCACAGTACATTTCAGTATAAACAATTTACATGATCCCACTGAAGAGTCAAAATCGTGAAGTTCTTCAGAGATGTCTAGTAGCAATTGCTAACTACCAGAAGTGGTCAAATGCTATTTGAAAAAAAATCCCTACAAAATAAACCACCCTAGGTCATTGTGCCACATGCCCACCCCTACCTCTGTCTTTTAAGTTTAGGTATCTAAGTAAGTACAAGATTACTTAAAATATTTAATGATTTGGACAGCCAGGAGTTGAACAGAACTATGACCTACAACTTTTTCATGACCTTGAATACTTTAATACTTTTTACATCTTATAATTATTACCAACTGACTCAAAGAATAAACCCCAGTGCAGAGAGCATGAAAACTTACAAAATGACAGTGAAAAAACACTGGTTACATTTTGTGCCATACATTTATACAAAATTACTCTCTCTAAATGAAGGTATACAGAATATTATCAGCTCCTTACAATGTTTAAAACTTTCCCAAGACTTTTCCACGTTTAACTTTCCATGTTAAACCAAAAGCCATACCATGTTGAACTCTTTCCCGAGGCCTCCGCAGCACTCTTGCTATGTGGTTCCTGGTTTGGTCTCTAATAGAATGTCGGTGACTATTTAACACACTTACAGGAGTTGAAGTTCTTCTTTTTTCTACTTTTTCATCTCTATATGGGGTACTCCTGAGGGCTATGCGTAGAGGAGCGTCTAAAAGGAGAACAAAGACCAAGTCCAAAGCTTTAAATACTTTCCAAGGTCAGTCTATTTCAGCAGCAGTAGCTTTGGCAGTCCATGTGCAATGTTTCTGATCAGACATTGCTCAGCTCAGTCCTAGCCCTGACTAAAAAGGCTAAAACCTCCCCCAATGCTTTTGTCAAGGGGCTTTTCTTTCAAAAAGAAACAAGGGATGTCCATGCATTCCCCAAAGCTCTATTCTTCCAGAAAACCTGTGACTTCAAGAAAAGATGGAAAGTTCAGCAGAGATATGGGCTGGGTAATTTTTATTAGTTTCTCCAAGAGAAGAAGTGCCAAGTTGGTTTAATTAGAGGAACCACAGCTAGTTCTCTAAAGTGTGCTTTGTAACACACAGAAGTGGCATAAAGCTGCTCTGGACATACAAGGAAGAACAGTTTTTAAATACATACCACTGAAACAACAGTGTTTCAATCAAGAGTGAGATGCAAGAATTCAGGATCACTACCTAAAATTCAAAAAAATCGTAAGATGCAGACATGGCTTCACCTGAGATCTCATTTTTTATTTAAGTCAAACAGTTTCATCCTCCTAACTGCAAGTAGCAACTCCTACTGAAAGACTACTGGACACAGAAAAAGAGCAGTGAAGGTGATAAAAGCTAAAGCTGCACGGCAGCAGACTAAACAAGACCAGTGCACTGCCATTTTGGAGTATTACATCAAGTATTTTGGTCAATGAGACCCAGTACCCAAGGTGACAGGTTGCTGACATTAATCAAAAAAATCCAGTTCTATCATCATACGCATCTCAAAAGTTAGAGGATAAAGAAAGGCAACTTCTTTCTAGTCTGAAAATTAACATGCCACACTTAAGACACCTTTAATAAAACAACTGTGAACAGAGCCTGAGAGCGACTGAAAATGGAAGGGAAATAGTCCCAGAGGACACACGAAGGATAAGAAACTAGATCAAGCTCCCTGCCGTGATCAACATTTCAAGTTGAAGAAATAACAAGGCTTGATAAGACATGTCATTGTAGAGCTTTCAGAATCACATAGGTCTCTTCAGGCAAAAGAAACTCCAAAATTCAGAAATCTTATGACATTTTCCCTGGTCCTGTCTCTCTAAGAAGTTAGAACTTAAGGGGAAAAAAAAGTCCAAACAAAAAAGAAAAGCCACTTGGCAACTACTTCTACAACCAAATTTATATTGTAGTGCTCTACAGCAGACACAAAAGACAGAAATTAAACCAAAACCCAACTGCCACACAAGACTCTCTAAAAGATGCCTTTTGTCCAGACAGGAAACTCACTGCTGCCTTTCACTGGGTGCATACTGCCCTCAAGAAAGTACAAGGCTTTATCCACAAAGAATTAATAAAGCAGTAGATATTCCTTGATGAAAAACCATGGTATGTGTATGACCTTCCATTTGCAACATGACTAAGTTCTCTTGCAGGGATAAGTAGAAAGAGATTTTGTGGTCATTTTTTTTGTTTGGTTGGGTTTTTTGTGCTGTCTTTATTTACTTTTTAAAGTCAGGTCTATTTTGACTTCCTGCTCCTCTTAGGACATCCATGACTAGGGGTCAAGATATCATCAGTTCAGATGACAAAAACAGAAGAAAACTTTTTCCCATGATACACCGTAGCTGAGAAATAAGATTCAGGTACTACATAATCTCTTTGGGAACACCAGTAGCCTAACAAACTTTATGAAATGCAAATGTGTATTTCAGTACAGGGCAAAAAAAACACATAATCCTTTCTGCATAAGGCACTTCCAGTGGGCTGACATAGATGCACACAGGCTCTTGGCAGAACAAAATTGTATTTTGTGTCCACTGGGTTTTTGTAGCTTTTTCAGACTTAATTTCAAGGAAATTCTTGCCAAGAATACATCCTGTCTTTTATGACACATAGGTTAATATATTTCTGTAAGATTTCTCAGCTAACCATAACACTGTCCTAGGGGAGGGGTCAAGGTATTCTATCATACACTGGATGCATTTTTTTTTTCAGTAACTGACAAAAACATGTTACGTTTTGAAACATCTTTGTTCCACTGACAGGAAAGTTGATGAGGTCTACAAGATCTCTGAGCACTCTAAAATATACTTTAGAAACTGTGATTAAATTTGAGAAGATGAGATTAAAAACCTGGAAATTTATCCTAAACTTCTGAGATAGCAAATATTAAAACTGATGCCATGGAGGTGCAAACTTACAAGCCTTTCACACTAAAGTGTCATTTTTCTTCTTAATTTGGAAGTATTAACTCAGACAGGTTAGTTTATAAAATGTTCCCTAAAGAACAAAGAACAATTATTTGTAACAACCACAACTAAGACCTTATATTTAGGCACGTGGCTGTAAAACTTGCACATTTCGATTTTCTGCATTAGTACCACCTGCAGAGTATGCCACTTGCTTCCATTCTCTGGCCTCCCCAAGCCAACCTTAACCCTCCAGAAGGGTTCCTACTTCTCCGCTTCCACCCAGTCACAGCATGACAGGGTTATGAGGCTGTAGTGACAGCAGGACCACACCCATAGAGATTCCTATGAGAAGTACCCAGGGAATCCCTGTGTTTCCTAAAGCTGCTTGTGCAGGCCCCATGAAGACACATACACCTGTGTCCCACCTCAGGAAAACGACAAAAGGCAAGAAAAGCCTCCTGACACCCTGGGCAATGACACTTTTATTGTCTTTGAACAGTAATGTTGGGATTAAACATCAGAGCAGATTAATTTCCAGCTCAGATGACAATGAATACCACTAACAGTAACATGAGGCGTATGTTCACAAGATACTGGAGATGAACAGGATTGCTGATCAACTGCCTCCAGCCTTCTTCCATGGATTTCTTTCAGGCCTCTCTCTCCTAAACGTGGAAGAAGTATCCCCTGTCATATGAAGAGCTGACCCAGAAGCTGTGAAGGATCTTAAAAACTAACACATACAAACCTGAGATATGAAATTACCTCAACGATGCAGAAACCACACGGATAGAGCTTTAGAGAACTTACAACTAAGCACATCAAGGTTCAGTGGCAGACAAAGCAGTAGCTGTCTATGCCCTGGAACCCTGATGTAGGACCCTAAGTAAGAAGATAACTCAGCATTCACAGGAAGCAGAAGAGACTGCGTTCCCAAGGATGTGTATCAGACTAAGTTACCATCCACAGCAGTGAGATCACTTGCTAAGAACTTCCAATGGTATTTTCAAGAACAGGAAGACCATGTTTCATGTTGACTTACAGCCACCCCCCAGAAACCAAATGCAGTATTGTCATGATAAGCTGAATACAATTGCCAATTCTGCAAACACAGAGGGTGTTTATGCAGACCTGCCCCTCATGCAAGGAAAAAAAATCTGTATTTGTAGATCACCATGCACATTCCACTGCCTAGCAGAGGCACCTGTCAGCCAGAATCAAGAGGAAACAGGAAAATTTCCCAAAGGATTAAACCTGACAACCACTACACAACAGGCTAGAGGTTTGCCTGTGAACAGCTGTTAGTGACAACTGGATGTTCTAAGATGTCAAAACAAGTTCGCCAACCCCACCTACACAAAATTCTGCTCTCATCAGTAACACAAGACAAAATATCTATTTTGTTCACAGGCATTCATGTAAAGAATTCATACATGGAGTCATTTATACACTAACAAGACATACCGTAATTAACTTTGAGTAGGCCGAATTTTCTATAAACAAGGTTATGTAAAACAATTTAAACCTACTGACAAAACATTTTTTTCCTTCTTTAAGTGTTTTATATGGAGTCCACAGTAGGGACAGATTTTTTTTACAGTATCCACACTACGAATTGCAGGTCTGTCCCTTAATTTTCTTCCTCATGGCAAGGAGCACAAGAGAGCCAACAGTGGCAGCAACTTGCCAGCCTGAGGCTACTGTTCAACACCCACACCCCAAATCAAAGTCTAATACCGTACAAAGTTTTCGAAGTCCCAAAACGGAGTTCAGCTTCCATTATGACCAAAACTTCTGTGAAGAGCTAAACCATGTCCTAGGAGTCAATGGGTATCAACTCATGAGGTCGCTGTCAGTACAACTGTGCTGACAGCAGTACTAAATAGTAATTAGGAGCATTAAGAGCATACCAATCACCTCTGATGGCACTTCTGTGCATGCACATTATCAACTCCCCTACTTGTTCACAAGGTTTTGAAGAGAAATCTTCAGCATCCAGTAAATACAGAGCTTTGCCAGGGTATGATGTGGGGGCACATCAGCTCTGCAAGCACTCAAGTCTGACTTTCAGATTCCAGAAAATATGTTCAGCACAAAGACATGAACTACATGTTAGCAAATCTTTAGATGAATAGATTTTACTAAAAAGATGAAAGTCACCAATCCAGAAAAACTCCAAGTTAAGATGTCAAAATTATGACTAGCAGGTACAAAGAAAGAAATGAAGCTATTCTATGCCTCATACTCTTGGAGTGGCCTAGGTCAGGAAAAAGCAATTTTTATAGGTCAGCAAACAACAATCTTTATTAAGAATAACCTTCTGCAGGCATTTTATACAAAATAACATGGACAGACAGACATAACTGAAAGAGAAAACAGGTATCCTCAGAAAATTGTTTACAGTGTCTGCGGGGCACATGTCACAGTATGGAATGATGTACTTTAACAGTAAACTAGGGGGTTCTGCAGCAAAAGAGAAGGGAACACAAAGAAAAAAGCCTGTCTTAAGGTTAATGCATATGGGCACAGAATCCAATTCTACTCCATTTTTTATTACAGCAATCAATATGTAACTAACAATTTTTCACAGATACTGTACCACATTTAATTTCCAAGCAATAATTCTGATAGAGCATATCTATTTGAACTAACACAAAAATCTAAGCAACTCTTTCATCTAAGACCAGCACTGAAGTCATCTGCAGCCCAGATCAAAAAGCCTTTTAGGCTTATGCATCCACATATGTTTGTGCAGATCTCAGTTCTCCTTAGTGGCCTGCAGGTGGCTTTGCAATGCACCTGCTGAGGTGTAATGCAACCTGAGAGCTGAAGGCAGGTATACCTGCATCTCCTATAGCCCAGGGGGACACAACATCAACTGCCTTCTTCTGCGTAAGGACAATTCTATCCTGAAGACCAAAGTAGCAGCAACTCAAGGAGGTAAGTATTGTAACAGGCACTTGGGGGAATAGCTGCTTCATCATAATGATCTCATATTATTTCCTGATGAATTTAAGAAAGGTATTGCCAGAACACATCCAGAGCCATGAAGTCCTAGTCACCCTGTTTAGGCATATTCTGTAAGGCATATGTAAAATACAAGCTGCAGGCAATGACAGTTCCTTCCTCTCTGCTCAGAACAACTACAGAATTGACAGACTTATCTGTCAAGTTTGCCACTGCAAAGGCAAGATTCTTCTTTGGAAAAAGGGGGAGATGGCTCAAATCAGTCTCACATTAATCTTTTCACCTCACTCAAGCTTTGATTCCAATGTCAAGTAGCACAATTTACATACCAGAAATTGTAATTTCAGGGTCTCCACTTCAGTGCAAAGCAACTATATGCAAATTGTTCTTTCCCAAATCACACAACATGATCACTGAAGATCACTGACATCTATCTTCTTTTCTCTGCGCTAAAATTTTCATTTTAAGCACTGAAAAGAGAAGGTTTTGCTACTGTTCTGAATATTGCACATTTTCCTACAACTTTAGAAGTAGTAAGTACTTTCACTTTAAATCCAGCACCAGACAACCCCCACCATTTATTTTATGTGCAGCAGAAAGAGTAAGGAGTCTGAGAAGTCTAAAATAAAATTTGAGATAAGTGTGACAAAGCTTCTAAAGCAAGAGCATCTTCAAGTTTATGGAATAACAAAAATCATGATTGCTGAAAGTTTTATCTGTTAGAAATTGCCACCTCTTCTTAAGCACTAAGATCTATCTAACACAGCGAAGTACCAGAAAACGACTTTGTACCAAAAGGTAAAATGATTTAAATATATTCTTTTCAAAGAGGAGAATTTTTGTTCACAAAAAGATGGTAAAGATGGAAAGTATACCCACCACATACCAGACTGAATTATGGACTCAAAAGCTTTCACTCTAAGCAGTACCTCCTGGAAAGCCTTTTGAAAAGTCAGTGTAAGTGTTCAGTAGACAGAAAGTCTCGCCTAGAAGACTGGCTCTCTATACATGCCATTAAGATGAAAGAACAGAATTTCAAATACTACAGTAAGAGCTCATGAACCAGTAACTCTGCTTTCAACTGTGTAGCCCCACCAAACAAAAATTAGGGAAATTAAGAACACACTGAGTTAGAAAACAGTGGCACTTAGTGTCAGACATGTAACTAATATATAATGACACTGCTTTTCCCTCATCAATAAAAAAATGTACTATAGCTCCAAAACAGCAGGCTTCAACAGTGAAGGTGACCTGAAAATTTACAGCCCCTCTTCCACCTTGATGCAACGTTCAGCAGCTGTGAGCACACCCCAGGTGCTCTGTGCAGAGAGCTGCTCCCAAGCACATCATGGAAATGATCCAGGTGAAATGTGTCCATCCACAAATAGGGAATTAGAGGGGTGGGAGCTTAAAACAAGGAAATACAGTTACATCTCAGCTCCACAAGGAATTGCCCGCACTTGGAAGAAAGGATAAATGGAAGGGTCAAGATCTTGAATCACATTTTAGTGCATTCAAGATGATCACAACTAAACTTCTCAAATAAAAATAATTACAGTCTGAAAGAGCCAAATAGGAGCCTGGTTATTGAAAAGCCCATGACATGTACAAAGCCTGTTTTGATCACTTTGCAGCTGTCAGCAGCCAGTCTTCACACCATGCTTATCTCAGCTTTGTCCCTCCAGGCAACACTTGGGTTCAATTAAAGCTGCATGCAGAGTACAAATCATTACATCCTAATGCATTTAAAAAGAATTCTTTCCTTACCTAATCCAAGCTTATGCCTTTGTATTATTTAAAGACTCAGAAGTATTTGGGGTTTACATGAAGTAACAGCATGTAAAGTCACACTCATCTTGTCACGAACAAGCAGTAGCACCTCAAATGGAAGTAATTTTCTGGACTCTAGGAAAAACAGCCATGAAGCAAAGTAAGGCAGGATGTATCCTACTGTAGCAAGCTGGAGCTCTGTGAACAGCTTGCAAGATTTTGGAATTAAACTACTAATGAAAGATCAACTGCAGAAACAAAAGACATCAGGGAATTCAGCAACGAGAAAGGTGGATTTTATAAAAAAGGCTCAATGAAAAGACATAAGACATGACTAGTTTTAGGGACTTGCAGTACACTAGAGACATCAGTCCACAAGAGCCAAGTCTGGACACATTATCAACAACAACTGCAAGTTCACACTAGACCTAGACTGCCACTCTGGTGTCATGGCAGGCAGAGTGTGCTTCAGAGAATGAGGGTGAAGCAGAAGTGAATGTGATTTTGCAGACTGCAAAGCAGTTAAAACTTACTCTTTTTTTTTGGCTAACCAATAAGTTTTTATCTCTTTCCATTGATCATCTGTTGCGTGAAGATCTTTTTCAAGTACTGCTGAAACAACTGCACTTGTTAAATACTAGGATTTTTCATCCCACAGAAGAGTAAATACTGTAGAAACTCATACTGGATTGCCAGCCAGGTATGGGTTTGAAGGCAATAATAAGATCAGTAAAGTCCAAACCTAAAGACAAGGTAGGAGAAAACTGGAGGTAACCAAACTCCTCCTTAATACAGAAAAGGACAGAAGTTCCCAACCAATACTATTTGTAAGCCAGGAGAAAAATAAAAATCAAGTCAGAAACTCAAGGAACTGTGGTTTTTAAAAGGGAACAGAGGTTTACTACACAAGTGAGTTGCTCCAGAAAGATAAGAGAAGGTGTGTGGTCGGATCTTTACCAGAACATGATCTTGAATTCTAGAAGGAACATCTTTGTACCTTTCTACATGATGTACACATATATTATGCTTCTTCTCCACACAGAAACATGTTAAGACACAACCCTAAAAGAGACTCCTTCAGCCCAAAAGAAAATTGATTTCTGGTATTTTCTGCCTGGCCTGGCCTGCTGCTGTTTAAAAAAAGAAAGAGATCAGCACCATACTTACACAGTGAACCAGCTGCAGTCCGTCCTCTTTTTGACCTTTCTTGATTAGCTTTTTCAGAAGCCAAAGAAGATCTGGTTTGAATATTTCTTTTTACAGGGTTCTGCTGTGATTCTGCAGCCTTCTCCACTCCATGAAAGTATTTCATGTGATAATGCAATAACTTGGCTTTGCGGAAGGATTTTGAACAGTCCAAGAACTTGCATCTAAACTTGTGATCTTGGTCAACAGTTGCAGCTTTTTTTGATGCAAGACAATCTGTTCTCCTACAAGGTTTTGTTACTGTAAGAACAAAACAGATAAATTGCCCCATGCATATGCTATATTTACCAACGGTTTCCTAAACTTAAACAGCAAAAAGAAGTTAAGTAAGCATGCATTTACACATATTTGCTATGAAATGCTAAAAATAAAATGTTAATGTCTTATCTGCCTTTAAGATCAGTAACTTTAAAGGGAAAACTCTACCCTATACTGTTCATAAAAACTGTCATGACGTCACTGTTTTTAATGAGTAAGTTACAATATTTTGCTTCCCTGCGTCCTTGCCCAACAGCTGATATCACTGTATAGTCCTCCTGAAGATAGATCTCTGAATCACATAGAGATTACAACACTAAAGATTATTTATTCACAACTATTCATACTTTTGGGGAAAGCAAGAAAACAGTTCTGCTTCCCTGCTTAAAGTTATTTTGCTACCTGCTTTCTGGATGCACAGTCCCACCACCAAAGCCTGATTACTTCCAAAGACAATAGAAGCAGTATGTCAGAAGATTTTTAAAGTAAAATTGAAATTTATTTCCATTTTTAAGCAGCAATGAAAAACAAAATTGCTTGCATCTGTTACAAAATGTTCCCTATGAGCAATACTTACTTAGTTTCTCAAAAAAGCAAGGGAAGCCTGAAGATCCAAATGTAAAAACATTTTAAGGCACCTATTCCACACAGCACTGCTGCGCAACCTAGGGCTGTAGCTATCATGAATTTCGGAAACTTTTAGTCCATGTTTTTGCTAAGAAACATACAAAAGTCCCATATTCCCAAACATTTTGAACTAAATCAGATTACTGTCACCATTATCTGTACTCAATACAACACATGAGAGGTAAAAATGAGGAAACAGGTCTAAATAGATCTAGGCAATTATCCATCACTAATATACACACAACATCAAAAAAAACCCTCTCCAGCTAGAAGACGACAATGGAAAGGAGATACCATTTCAAAAAATAGCTTCCAAATAAAAATTTTCAATTGTTTTGCTGGTACTGAAGTGTTATTTCCATATTTGACTTTAATGATTAAGAAAGGTTTAACTGCAAGACTCAAACCTAGCAACAGTGACTAAAACTGAAGGGATGCAGCACATGAATGAAAATTAAGATACTATATTAGAAATAGCTGTAAACAAGGGACAAAATTACCCAGAAACATTATGAACAAGATTTTTTCTAAGTGCAGTAAGGCTTTGAACAGGAGTGTTGAAGGCAGTGCCAACACAATCCTGGAGTAAAAACACAGTACAGCTTGTTCCCAAGTTTTTAGCATGCAGTAACAAAAATGGTGTTGCTGAGCAGCAGACTTAAAGGTTGTCACAGTGCAGGGAAGCATCCCAGACAGCTCAATCTGAGACACATCCAGCCTTTAAGTACCATGTACAAACAAACCTTTAACATGGAGAAAACACAAATCATTGTACCCTGACACACAGAGAAAGATTAAGTCATGTGCAACATCAAGCTGGTTAAAAAAAAGAATATGCAGTGAAATTGGAGAAGGAAATAGTACAAAGAAAGACACTTGTTTTGGGCATTTCACAGTGGTAATGACCAGAAGGAAGACACTGTGGCATAGTCACGTTAAAAACATGCTGACAGGAACATCAATAAGACCGCAGCAAAGCCAGACTCACACTTGGGGAATGATGGTTTGCCAATACCAAAATCAAAACATACTGCAGACCATCAAAAGCTGCATTCAGGAAGAATGAAAAAGTGTTTCAGGAAGGCTTACTGCAATGGCCCATGGGTTTAGTGAAAGCAAACACAGAAAGGTTCTCCTGACTGTAAAGAAAAAAACCCAGCATTTGGGACTGCAGATGCTGAGACCTTGTTACTATTTAATAACCAACATGAAGGGAAAACAACAGCAGCAGAAGGGAGCAATGGGGTCCAAACACTTAACAAAAAAAAAAAAGGCATTACAAAGATGACAAGGGAAAGTATTACACCATCACACAACTGTCAGCACGAGACCCTGCATCCAAGCTCAGAGCACTTCCCCTCCACTGAGCTGGACAGACTCTGGAAAAGATATAGGGAATGGCTTCTAACTGATCAGCTACAAGTTAGAAAAGGAAAGGATTACATTAGCTGAAGTTAGAAATAGGGATAACAAAGACAAGGGGTAAAGGGAAAGGAAGCAGACAAAAATCTTACTGCAATGTGCAAAAGGAACGCATTCAGAGTAATAAAAATACAGAAGATCCCAGAAAATTTGATACAAAGCTTCAATCATTCCCATCACGACATTTGCTCCCTTTACAAGTAGCACAATAGAACTCTCTGTCACCCAGGCACAGTAGGACACTGACAACCAACTCTGCCACCCAAGGGAGCCTCTGGAGAGCCCATGCTCCGTGAGCTCTGAAAATGATGACATACACAAATACCATCCATCATCCTTACACAGAAGAATTTTTGCTCACAAAATATAGCACTAAAATTGGTTTCTAGAGAAACAGGTTTGGTGTATTGTCTTCAGATTTTCAAGCACTTGCCTTTACAGAGGAGCTTGGTGGGTATTTTCTGAGTACAGAAGAAAGTGCATGGTAAACTGACACCTGCTATTTCTCCCATGATTATAATCAAAATTCGAACTCCTCATCTGCTTTTCAGTCAGCCATTACAACATTAAGCACAGAAACTCATGGTCAAACATCAGTGTGTCCTTTAAGTTTCACTACAGAGAAAAACATTCCTTCAGCGTTCCAGTCAGCAGCCCTTCTCAGGGGTTGAGTTATCCACGGGTCAAGCTATGATTGTGCTCAGCAGTAAGTTCACTGTAAAATGCATAGCTTCCAATGTGAAGCTTCAAGTCCACCAGAGGTGTTTTTACCCCATCACCAATTCTCTCTTTGACATGACTCCTGCTGGGACAGGAATATTTGGCAGCAGCATGATACCTTGACAGAAGGCCTGCCATCCTGTGGCATCTCCTGCAACATCCTGGTAAACAATCCAAGAAGCCAGCAGTGCACAGAACTCTCCCCATTTTCCCCCACTTAAAGCTGGCCTTACTGCAGTTGCGAGCCATTAGACCTCCACACACAATTGCTTGCCAATATGAGGAGACTTTCACTCTCCATTTCCTGGCCTCCAAAGAAATATTAAGTGAAGATGAAATTATTTCTTCACTTGCTGTTAAATTAAACACATTGAAACTCTCTAAAACTCATATTCTCTGGTGCATTATCTTCATGATAGGTCATGGTAACAAACATGCTTGAGCTGACAGTTTTTACACTGTGTGTGTGTACCACTTCACACCACTGGGTCAGTGTCCTCACTCATTACTTATTTCATTCAACTTATTTCTCCTGAAATCTTGTGTTGTTTTTCCTGAGCTCACCAGGCGTTTCATCATCTCAGCTCTCAAACTACATTTCTTTCTTTATTTTCAAAAACCCTCTCAATATCTCAGTTCTGAAACAAAAACCATCTTGCTTAATTGCTCTTCTCAAGCTAATTCAGGTAAAGACAGCATCCAAGAACTTACAGTGTGTCCAGAATCCACAGAAGGAGACACCTGGTGTAAGAAATATGAAAGAGCAGCAATAATCATTGATAATTACATAATTATAAACTTGTGGGGATTTGAGATGTAACATTATTTGGCATTGCAAGAACTACTCAAGACTGTATTTCCTATGGCCCTCCACTCACCAGTTTCCTCCTGTGCTGGAAATAAATTGGTACCAATGAAAGCAGCATGTACTGGGCAGTAAAGCAAGTCTTGCAGTGTGCCACTTAACCTTAAGGTACCTGTGGAGGGGGACAGGTGGGGGGGATGTAAAGGCTTTACCTGCACTTTGACCTATAACTGAAACACTGTGACCAGACTCTGGCGCCTCACCCTAGGGAGCTTTAAGTCAGCAAGGCAGGATGGACTTATTTACCTACCACATATTCTAAGGCTCAAAAATGCAACTTTCTCGCTACCTTGAAGGGATCAAAGCCTAATCAAGTGAGCTGCAGGGGAAATAGCAGCTCTCTCAAACTGATGAAAAGGTTGTATGCTTCTCCTTAACTGAAACCCAAAGCTAAGCGAACAAAATTAGAAAAGCAGGTGTAAGGATAAGGCAAATAGAATCCCTGATGCACGTTTATGCAAACAGGCAAGTAATTTCAAGAGTGCTAGTGAATACAACTATAAACATGATAGCAGACCTGTGCAAAGCAAAGGCAGCTCACCTTTAAACTAAAAGGAATTTTTAAGAGTAAACTCACATGAACAGCTGTGGAATGCTTCTGGTTTTGGATATATGCAGAGCTTTAATTGGCTGCAAAAATTTGCCAACAGACTGTCACATTTTTTGGAAAGACAGCTTTATTTAGCTAAATTTGATCACCACCTCTGGTCCCTCATCATCAGAGGTGCCAAAAGCCAGTAGAACAGGATTTTAATCTTTCAGTACATATAATTATTCAGAATTTTGTTGAAATTCTTAGAAACTTCAGTTCTGACAAGCAATGCTATATTGCCCTTTCAGAACGTTACATTTTAAAACACCTCAGTCATAGGAAGACTCCAGACTGCATTTGCTGTTATAAATGTCAGCAAACTAACCATGCAATCACTATGAATCTTGAATCATCTACCAACCAGTGACTAGAAAAACACCCTTTAAAAGGAGTGCTCATGTCCTCAAAAATTCCTGATAGTCAAATGCTATAAAAATCATGTTCTTCCTATACATCATGCAAGATAAAATCTTTACTACCAGAATGCATTACTCAACAATGCCAAAATAACACTAACATATCACACTGAGGAAAAGATAGGTTTTACAGTATTTTCCTACAGGAAGACAATTAATTCCCACTAAGTTACTAGAATTAAAGTCTACAGACAAATAATAATGGTAATACTGGGTTACAATATTGCCTTTGTTCTACCTATGAAAAGTCACCAATTACTAACTTCTATGTTGTACTTTGGGTAATTTCACATGCAACAGACACCCTCTTCTCCCACACACACCACCTACTCTCCAACAATGTACTTTGCCCCTTCCCAAGCCCCAAATCTCTTTAAAACACATCAGACTGACAACATAATGAACGTAACTGTCTGACACACAGTTATTCTATATGGAGCATATCTGTTCCCTTGATAATAATCCATAAATGTATTAATTCAGCTCCCAGTCTCCAAAACCAGCTATTTTCAGGAGAGCATGCCTGGGCTCTGCACAAGAGCCCTCCACCCCTCCACAACAGCAGAAGCCACTGATGATTTTCAGATGCATTTTCAGACCCCACCTCAAGGCACCTGTCACTGTCATGCTGCGACACACACATACCACTACCAGATAAAAGACCAAGCCCTGCTGTTCCCCCATCAGCACTGGGGTGTACTGGTACAATCCGACAACCAAGACAGAGCATGGAGAGGAAAACACAGATCCACTTTTAACTACAAAGGATTTATCTGTGATACAATCTATGAATTTTAAAATCTTCATCTAGAACTGCTTGTTAATAACATTTTTTGTGTCGTTTAAGTATGGAAATGAACATTTTTGTACTTGGATTTCAGGTGACAATATTTACTCAAAGAGCCTGCATAGCTTTTATCCCCAGTCCTTAAGAGTGTCCTACAATAAAAACACCTACTTGCCACATCTGGATGTCCACTGAGATGTATGTCTGATTTCTAATGTTAACTGAAACAACTTTCAATTAAATAAAATAAAATCCATGCTCAGAAGTGTGGATTTTTATGTACCACCAGTGTTGTACTTCAGATCAGAATTCAACATGAGTGAATATTCTCAAATTAACTTTAATCTAGCTTGCTCAAGTCCTGACAGAAGAGCCAGGAACAAGAGCGCACATACTCTATCAGAGCCTTTGGGTAGGTGTTAGCCAAGCCCTGTTCCCACAGCTTTGCCGCTTGTATCTAATGAAGCAAGCTCAGGCCACATCCCACATATTCCATTAGTGTGAATGACATCACACACACACACAAATATTACACATTCAGTTGGAATTCTCCTGAGTTTAAACCCAAATTACAAATGCTCAGCAATAGCTGAAGGAAACCAACTTCACAAGAGCTCAAATTTCTAAGCAGTAAAAGACTATTTATACACATCCAACCTGAGTGAACAAAAGAGGACAATTCTTTCCTGCACTGAAGGTACCCAAGAGTGGAAAGGGAGAGGACATGTCACTTGTATAGTTTCACACCAGAGTGAGTAAAAAAAGTTATGTGCAAACGAGGGAAATTTAAAATAACCAACAAACAACACACAGAGACTACTTCAGCAATGCTGAGCAACTGTAAATCTCTCCAAATGCTGTTACACTTAAACTTGTTTGACAAAGCATAAACTAGGAAATATATACTTCAAGTGTCCCCAGTTAGCTGTAGATCCAAAGATTAAAGTTATGAGAAATAATCACAGGATAGCGCCATGTTTTGAGAGTCTATTACCTGCATAGGAAATTTTAATTTGAAAAGGCAAGATAAGAACACTCCCCAGCTAATATAAAGTAGAGTATATGTATTAAGACAGCCACTGAAATGTTTGAACTATTTCATAAATTTGCACTAAAGCCTCCAAGTCTAAACTTAAAGCTATAAAAATGCACAATCAGAATTCCCAAACAGCAGTAACTGTAATATTACCACATACTTGGAGCACATAAAGGAGAAAAGAACCTGACCTTTTATGGTGTTAAGGTCAATTTAACCCATAATTCCAAACACTGAAAACAAGCATTTGTTAACTTCATCACTCATGCTGAAAATATTACACTCAGTCATTTAAAAATTACAATTTCCACTTTTAAGATTGCTGTCCAGCTTGAAAGCATAAGATTAAAAGTGAGTCCACAAGGAATAAAAGAGATTCATTCTTTATCAAGGTTCACTCTGCAAGAATGCACAATTTTAACACTTGTACTAGTACAAAACACCTGGAGTCAGTTGCCTTAAGAAATGTATTAACATTAAATATGAAAAACCTGAATCTGTAGCAGGAGAAGGTTCTTGAGTTCTGACAGGAACAGAGGAAGAGTCAGCATCTTCAGCTTTTTCTTCCTGCAAACTGGCATCTGTACTGAGTGCTGTGCTATGCGATGCATTTCCAGGTGATCCTTGTTCACTGAACCTTTGGTCAGATTCAACAGGAATTTCTAACTGGACTAGAATGAGAAAAAAAATTCCACTGAGTAAAATGCATACAAAAACATACTGCAGAACACTGTGGGGAGGAGGATGAATCTTCATCACATTATAATGGAGAAAAATACCCATCCATGCTCTTGACTGCTTGCTCTTGGTCACACAAAATTTTTGCAACACAACTAACTTGTACCAGCACTACAAATTTACAGCTACTTAGAAACACACAAGCTTATATTTATTATTTATTATGTTTATAGCCCAGAATAGGACAGATCTCCTCAAATCACTACAAGAGCTCCCTCAAAAGGGAAACGCTGTGAAGCACAGGGCAGAAAAGGGAGTGTTATCCCCACCCTGTTGTCCTGGTTTAGGGCAAAATTTGGGCAGAAACCCATTTGATGCTTTTAGTGTTCAAAAAAAGGATTAAACCGTAAAAATTCTGACTTCAGTACTTGGACTATTACTTCTACAACCTGAAAGTGTTAAAACTTCGAAATTATCTCATTTTCACAATCAGAACCCGCATTCCCTACAAAAGAAAACCACCAATCAACAAACCCTAAACCAAACTATTCCTTGGATATTTTTACAGCCTATGGAGCTCTCTTTTGCTGAAAAAGCTCCCACCACCCATGGGAAATCGTATGGTTACTTATAGAAAGGGAATCAAAAGCCAAAAGCAGTCAGGGCAGCAGAGCGATAGTCTTTCCGTGAGTTTTCTCTGCACTGCTGATGCAATCAGGTTTTAATGGCAGATATGGAGCCTGCAGGTTAAGCAACTGAAAATATAGATCTTGCAACAACTACATGACCACCTCATCACAAAAATCCAGAGTACACTGTGAAGGCACTTACCCTTCTCAGGTTCACTTTGGTTAGATACTGCATCTTTCCAAGTTTGAATTTCCGTGGAAGTTGTAACAAGATCTGTATTTAAAATCTCATGGCTAATACTGGATGAGAGTCTTGAAGATCGCCTCCTGATCTGGTCTCTCTCAGCATTATCTGAAGAATTCTTAATTTTTTCCTGAGCTGGAACAGTTGCATTTAACGGTACCATGGAGTTACAGGAGTACAAGCAGATCACAAGCCAACTTTCAAGTTCTTCCCTCCCTGTGACTTCCTTGAAAGTGTGTTTTTTAAGGATTAAGGCTAACAGCAAAAGCTAAAATGCCTAGGTAATTAAGCCTCTGTAAAAGCTACAAGGGTAAGTTACAGATAAGCATAAAAATATACCAAAAGCTCTCAATTTTTTTCTTCTAGTAACAGATTTGAAATATGAATACTAGTAAGATGAGTATCTTAATAGTTTCTTATTGAGAAAAAAAATCCACTGAGTAAAATGCACACAGAAGCATACTGCAGAGCACTGGGGATGTGTTCATCACATTATAATGGAGCTGGTCCAAACAAGCTGTTCCACAGACCAAAGTAATATCAGGAGTTAGATAAGACAATTCAGACACACAAACAGCCATGACTGAGCTGGATAACCTACACACACTGAAGTTTAAGCCTGTGGTATAAAGGAAAGGAAAGAGCTTTCTTTAGATCTTCATCTCCTTGGTCATGACGCTACTACAGAGAATCTAATTTTCTTTCCTCATCAACACACTCAAATTCATCAGCCTCTGCATACAGCACATGAAGATAAAGTAGACTTTATTCAACTGCAGTGGCATGAATATTTACATAGTATTGAAGTGCCCCTGCTTTAATCCTCCATCTAGTAACTGAAGAGTTTCTACAACTTCTAAGGTTTTTATAGCCTTCTATATATTGGAGGCAATATAATCACTGCCACCCCTACATCTATGACCCTTTGCATCAAGGCTCACAACTTATGTCTCCTGTATCCAAAACCAACTTCGAAGATTTAGGGGGGGATTCCAGCATGATGATGCCACATATAAATGACAAATTTAAGAAAAACAGGTGCTGTATTTCAGTCGATGCATCTATGACAGTTCAAGATTAATACCACAGCCGTTTTATCCCTCCTCCACCCATTAAGCCTGAAGAACTTTTATATTTATACACACACATAGTATGAGAGCTGAATACCAAAAAACTCACACAAATTTTTTTCAAGCCTGGGACGCTTCAATGGAACATCACCTCCTTTAGGTATTTTCCGACGTCTTAACTCCAAAGTTATGGGCTGCAGTGTCTGAGAACTTGGCTCTACAGGTTTAGACAACAGAAGAAAAATCAATTGAATACAAAGCTGTGAAACACTAACACAAATTCCCAAGCCTTACAATCTAAAATATGGGACTTGGATAAACAGAGCTTCATATGGCTTTCTAAAACCCACGTAGCAGTACTTAACGCTGCTATAGGTATGCTTTATATTACATGATGGTTACTTGTCTAAATCTAATCTCTGACCAAACCATCAAGGCTCCAAACTTCAGTATGTTTTTGGCTGTCCTGAACAAAGATGAACTAAAATTTTTTAAGAGTTTCTAGAGATTAGACTATGAAATAGCAAGATACTTCTTATTCCTTTAGGTAAGTTTAAAAGTGTTCTGGTACATGCCTAAACATTTAAGCTGGGCTACATACCGGTGGGAGGTGTTACTGGTGGTCTGCCACGCTTTCGCTTAGTTTCTTTTGCATTTTCCTGTGGACTCTTTACCTTGTCATTCTCAGGCTTCTTCTCAATTTGTGTATCTACTGAATATTCCATATCATTCTCTGATATATTCTCTTTATCTTCTTTTCCATTCTTAGATATATTCTTTTCTGAAATCTTGCCTTTTTCCGAGATGACTATAAATTTGCCCTCTTTATCGGGTTGTTTAACTCGTTTCTCAGTCTTTAATGTTTTTTCATCTTCGTCTTTCTTTGCATTACCTGTTGCTTTCCTCTGTTCTTTAAACTTCTCCTGGTTTTCAGGAGATGACGGAATTTCATTACCTCCTTCCTTAGGCTTAGCATCACCCACAATATTCTAGAATAGAGAGAATAACAAGAAAATCAACTCACTGTAGTCTAAAAGCCACCTCTCCTCTTTGCATTTAGCAAATACATCTGCACCTTCGTCCAATTTTTCAAGTGATAAAAGTACATGCTCTATTGCAACCAAAAGATTACAACTTAGATGCAACCAAACTGGCGAAGGACCTGTGCAATGTGAATAGGACAGGGCAAGAAATCCATTTTTCACCAGGCAATGGCAGAAGAGATTTGATCTTCCTTTACTCCCAGATGTAAGTGGAGTCCCTACTAGCTTGTGCAGTAAATAAAACCTACTTGAGACACTGCAGGAGGAGTGGGAGTCAGGAGCACAGAAAACTGCAAACGGCTCAATCATGCCGATGTGCAAACTCTTTTCCTTTCACAGAAGAGTCTCATTCGAAAAAGACACACAGTTTGTTCTCACTAATCATTGCTGTTGATATTGCTAGGCAGATTCAGGTAAAGCAAGTGCAACCAGCAAAGTCATCAGGAAGCACATGATGTTAGAATTCAAACATTTAAATTTAAAAACAAAACTTAATTTTTTTTCTGTAATTTGTGTTCAGCGTGAGAGGATATGAAGATCCTTAACTGTCCCCGGCCAGCATGCTACTGAGGCAACGTTCAACTGCCAGCCCATTTCCCCATAGTTCTTATTGGGTAACACCAGGCCAGGAAGAACATCCTGTATCAACAGCTCCCTGCTACTCCATGTCCTTCCCCTTTTGCGATCAGGCTTTATATTACACCAGTGGGAAGGGGCAGGGAGGATGATATATGCTCATTATGGTTTTTTTCCTTTCCAGTGATCCTGCTACAGGCTGTCCCAGATGAACAGAAATCTTCTAGCTTTGCACATGGATTAATAATTTACATTTGGTCATGCATTAACACTACCTTTAGTTCAACTAACTTCTCTCTTCCTCTTGCCTGATTAAAGCATTAAAGAGCAATCATGCTCCTTCCCAGACACAGAGAAGGAGCACAAGGCAGGTGCACAGACAGTAACAGGGCACAAGAATCTTCAACTCTGACTCAGGATCAGAGGACAGGAAAGGCTAAATATCTCAAAACCTTCTTGGGGAAAGAAGGTGAAACAGGTGATTTCAGCTATATGAAATTCTGAGAATCCACTTAAAACTCACTATTTCCTTGTACTGTACTACATCTTGCCTCCTTCCACCCCAATATTCCTGTCTATATGTGGCTTACATGAACTGATACCTTTTGAGGTATTTTCAGACCACAGCATTAAGAAATAATACTGGTGCCCTAAAATGGTGAACATGCAATCTGTTCCACCCTCTATGATATTGTTTCAACCATACTTGATGCAGATGTGATTAAAAAAAAGGGCACTGTTTAAAAGTGTGAAATCAAATTGCTGTATATTTCATGAAAACAGACAGGTAAATGGGAAGGAAGTCATTCACATGTCTGAGCACCCCTTTTACCATATACCCTGTAACTTTGTACTCTGTAAAGTCCTTAAGGGAGAAGCTTCAACAGCAACTCAAACATCAGGGGAAAAACAACAGCCAAACAAAAACCTACCCCCTCAAAAAACAACCCTCAAGCAACTGTGTTTTAAGACATGTGATGCCCACAAAACCATCTGATTTGAATCAAGTATGTGCTACTGAAACAATCATAAGCCATCTTAGTCAAAATATTCTCAAGAAACTGAATAATGAATACAGCATGTCTGAATTACCTCTTGGTGTTACTGAACTCTTAAAAGTTGTGCGTCCTTGCAAAGGCACATTCACACTGCTAGAGGTTATTAGCATTTTACCATCGCTGCTCAACATACCCAGTTACACTTGCTACACAGGGACAGATAATGCTGTAATTAAAGAAATTATGACCTGTTTATGTTGTTCTCTTCAGGAAGTGGGTGGTTTGGAGACTTTTTTCTTCTTAGCAAGTACTAAGATATGAGCCATGTATGCCTTCATGCCTCCAGTCTCTCCTCCTGAAAACAGGAACAGGACGCTTCCCCTCCACTTCCAACATGCGGCTACACTACTGCTGTACCTGTTTTTTTCTGAATCTTGAGCACTCCAGTGGCTCAAGTATTTTTATTTTTAAATTTTACTTCTGGTTGTATAAATAGAGCTCACTAGGAAATTCTCACTTTATCCTTTTTTATACTAAAAGACAGAAAAAATGTTCTAGCATAACTTAGGAGATTCTTCTGAGCTAAGAGAAATCTTCTTGGACAAAGGATAAAAGGAGAAAACAGAAAGAAGCAAACCAAAAACCCCTTCCACCTCCTTTCAAAACCTTTCCAAAGCTATGCAGAATCATGAAACGTCCTAAAGGAGAGACAAAATATTTTTTTTTTCTTATGCAGAGTACTTCTTCAGATTCTTCAACTCCATTTATTTAATGCTAAATATCATAAAAATATTTCCCATGGAAATGAAGATTCTGCAGTAGTTCACCTGTGAATATCAGTCAACTTTCCACCCCATACAATGATAACCATTTAAAAACTATTAAGGGCACCTCATGGCAAATATGAAATTGTGTTCCCTCCCAGCCTGGCAGATACAGAAATCTGGAGGACTGGCACAACAGTGACAAATCTAAATTGTACCACCGATACTCTTTACTGGAATCTGTGTTTAAGACTTGTGCTGAGGGGACAGATTCAACTTCTTTGCTCAAACTTCAAATTTCAGAAAACTAAAGGCAGAGAGCATGACAGAAAAATCCACAGGCAGTTACCACACAGGAATGTGTGGCAAGAGAGCAAACTTAAAACTCTGCCCGTAATAAAAACTATTCTGAAACAGGTATTTAACAAGTTTTAACCAAGTTACTCATGACCACAACCTGGTCAGCCTTTCCTACATGCCTGTACTCAAAATTCGAAGTACAGAGCAGCACTTCTTCCTTGTCACCATCAGCAGGACAGTTCTTATTATTTTTAGTGTGATGGCTTGCTACTACTTTCTTTCATGAGCTGAAGACTGAGCACACTGCACTGAGCAGGTGAAGGGTTGCTAAAACAGCCAAACCACTGAAGGAAAACAAAGAATAGTTTAAAAAGCTATCTTCTCCAAGTTGTGAGGTAAAAGATTAATAGCCATCTTTCTTAAAAGTCTCATTAATATTAAGCAGCTACTTTGGGAAAGAATAGTTTCTGTCCACTCCATAGTTGTCACTCCTATAACACATATATATTTTAAGAAATCTTGAACAGGTAAAACAATCACAGCATTATTCAAAACCTTACCACTAGCTTTAGTATGCACATGCTGAATTTTCCAACGACTTTCAGAAATCAGTTTTACTTATATACCTATGATTTCTTTAGTTCGAGAGGTGCATTTAAAGAGCCTGAGAGCATCGCAAATCATACCATAAAGATTCACATTTAATTTTAAGGGATTTCCCTTAATGAAGGGGAAATGAAGTCCCTTTTTCATTTTAAGGAACTTCATTTCAGACATACTGTATTTTAGCAGTAAAGGTTTTCATTAATTTCATGTTTTATAATTCACCAAATCTAGCCACCTGAACTATTCATTTCAGAATACATCAGCTGCACAAACACCACTTACCTGATCTTTGGAAAAAGCTTTGACATGAATGTTTTTGACTGTCTGAACTACACCATCATAAAATTTCACAGTGTATGTACCTAAAATATGAAAACAAAGCGTAAGAGTTCAAAGCTCAGAAGTTATTTAACACAGCATCAGCTAAAAGCTCCAATTAGCTCTAGACGAAAGCTGCCTTACCTGTGTTGTTAGAACCCTCAATATAGAGCTCTTATCACAGGCCAGAGAGATACAGCAAAGTTATCCAAGACAATTCTGGTCAAAATAAAGGTGCATGTCTAATCTTAGAGTTGCTCTTCAGATGCACCTTACTCACAAAACCCCAAAATATTTTTGGTGGAATATTCCAATATATAATTACACAGCCTTTTTCTCCTTGATCTTACAACACAGACAATCTAAAAAGCAAGCCCAGCACTAGAATAAATCCTTCACAATTCCCCCTTCCCTTCTGATTTTTAAGGGGGTTTTGCAGTTCTAACAATAGATTTTATTGCAGCTTACAGGCAATAATGAAAAATTTAAGGAACAACTTTTCCAACATATATACTTAAAGCAATTATTGACTGGATATCCCAGCAGAAAGTTTTTATCTCATAAACAAGGTAAGATGTGAAAAAAGTTGATGACAGACTAAAACACATAATTGAAAATGCAAATTTTCACAGCTGTTTTCCATCTGCTACAGTATCTCTCCACCTAAACAACGAGGTTTCAGCACAATTAGAAATACATGGTGACTAAGCATGACAAAACCAGGAGTCCTTACCATCTTTGTTAACAGAAGTAACTTTGGCTGGATAGAAGCGACAGTCAGACCAGCATGCCAATACCTGATCATTGATATGAAATCCCTACAAAACAGTAGTTAGAAGTGTCTTCATCTGAGAATTACTGAACAACTTTATTAAAACCTTTCAATTACTACATTACATTTCTAATGTTTAGAAGAAATCATAAAATTTATACAGCAGGTAACACAGTAACAGTAAAGCATTTTAAAGGTCATCATTTATATAAAAGCACATTAAACTGTTAAACACACAAATGTCCTCTAATTTCTACTTACTGCACAACCTTCTTCCTCATGCAATCCTTCTTTTCTTAACTGTATCTTCTCTAGAGGACGCAAATAAGGACTGTCCCAACAAAACCACTCATCATATCTATGGTTCCAGCGCTTGAAATGGATAAGTACTTTCCCCTCTTCATAATCAATTTCTTCAATGTGTGCTGGATACCTGGTTAAAGGTAGATTAAAATATTTTAATTAAGAATAAGGTAAGCTGTCTCAGACATTTTATACAAATAAACCTTGGTTTAGCTCCTCCAATCCTACTAATTTAATGCATCACTTATATAAGCAATAAAGATGCTACATAATGACAGAGGAAAGCGTGTAAGAAAATCCAAAACTGAACAGCAGATGCAAACACTGGCTGAATCAAAAGGAGACAACTAATGAGTTCTTAGTCTGGGGTGGAAAAAGAAATTTAACTACATATTCAGAAGTCAGAAAGACCTTCCCTATATCTAGAAATGTCACATTTTACAAAATCAATAGCTTTGGTTAAGTTTTATCAAGAGTAACACCTGAGGGTCAATACACTCACTTCTCTGAGATATCCATCACCAGGCATCATGACTCATCTACCCAACATAACAGCAAAAACCCAGCAGGCACGTTATAGGTAATCTAAGTTTTAGATCCTCAAAGTTAAATTTCATCTACAAAATCCCGGGATTTTCAAATATAAATTTCTCAGTATATTAGAAGTAGAGGATTCTGAGATGAGTCAAATTCAAATGTTTCTGATCAGGAAGATATTGTAAACTGTATTTCTTTAAATTGCATTGGTAATTTGTAACTTCAGTATTTCATAATCCCAGCTATTTCACAACCCCAAGTGAAGGTAACATTCCAAGTACAATGCTTTCCCTTCCACAATAGTAACATCAAGGGAAAATTTCCATTTGTCATTGTTTTCAGTATTCTGGAAGAAAGGCAAGGCCTCAGTGAATTCTTGAACAAAGGGCTGAAGACAAAACTCAAATCCACAAGTATTCTTTATCTGGTAAACCACACTTTAAAGATAGAACAAGCGGTAGAAAAAAGTGGCATCTCAGACATGTAAAAATTAAGACTTCAACGCAACCCAGGTTACCCATTCTACAACCCTACACAAAGGGAAAGCAGATCTACTTAGAACTGAAATCATCCATCAAATCTAAGACATGTCCAGTCATGACTTCACAAAGAGCTATGAACAGGCCATGCTAGAGACTTACACTGTGACTACAGACTAAGGCCTTGATTAGCACTCACTGCCACACACATCAAGCTATGCCGTTAGTTCATCATCTGTAACTGATTACCAACTTCTTGGGAAAAAAAAACTTCTTTCCTTTGACAGTCAAGATACTTTATATTTAGGCAACTCAAGTACTGTCCTCCACAAGTTCATGAGGGGGGAAATAGTCACAGTCACAACCTAGTTCTACTAAATTGACTATTTTTGGATATCACTGAGTACAAGTAATGACAAAAATCAGCATCCCATTCCCTACAATCTAAGTGCAGCAAACGCAGGTAAGAAATCCCAGATCCTCTCAACAAGAGAGCAACCAGAAGGGTACCCTTGCCACTGGGACTGAAGTATGCCTAGGACTTATCCAGATTTTCAATGATGAAGCAGGAAGCTGATAAAAAGGACATAGTGCTGACTCAGTATCAAGCTAATAATTCTGTCCAAGCCACCTCTGGGAAGCACAGTCCACTTCCTACCACTGAGATGAGACAAGTCCAAGTTGCAAGAGCCAGCTAACTCAGTGATGCAAGATTGCTCCATGCTTCATATCCCACAAAAGAAGGAACTTTCTCCACCAGAACTGCCATCCCATAATCATACACCAGTGCCATCTGCACCTATCCAACTTCACTAATGGGAGTCAAGATCATCAAGAAAAGCGTATCTGACAATGAGACCAAATTTCAGTCTACCTGAGTTTAAGTATGGTTGAGCTAGAGCTCTCACTTCTTGGAGAACATGCTGCAAAGCCTCAACATCTTCTCATTTTGAAGCAATAAACATCAGTTAACATATACTCAGTGCTCTTGACTGGAGCAGTAAACATATTAGAAGCTGTGCTGGACCTGCCCATGAACTCTGACAGCCCCCTCTCCTCAACACCACTTTCCTTTTAGATGAGAGCACTGGGAGCTATAAAACAAAGTAGAAAGGTTCACAGGTCCTCAACAGCCCTGAGCACCACACACTGACAGCACTGACAGACCAAGCTTCCTTTCTCCACATCTGCTATAGAACTCAGCAAGCGCACCACATCAGGAGGCGTAAGTGCTCACAGATCTATACAGAAGAGTAATAGAGCATTATCCATACACTTCCTCCAAATAGCCTGTGAACGTACATAAGGGTAGAGGTAACGTAAGAGAAAATGAGAATTGTTTATTAAAAAAAAAACACTATGAGAGGATACACAAAGTGAAAGGCCAATAGCTGAAGCCTGGCTAAGGTCCCAGAGTACAACTGAGATATGTCCAGGGTAGCCCAACACATCCTCCCCCAAACCACAAAGGAAGTATTCAGCTGACTCAATGGGTATTCAAGACAGCTAACTGATCCTGGGTAAGAAATTCCCAAATGGTACTGATTTAAATATTTATCTGAAACACTGAAATTGGACACATCTTGCATCATACAGGCTGGGCAAAACAAGTAGTTTTCCAGCTCAATCTGAAAGGAACGATGAGCTCATACCTTTGAAGAACTTATGAACTGCCTAACAGTAAGGGAAAATTTAAGATGCCCAAACTGCTGGCACCAGTTTTTAAGAACCTAAGTGACAATCAAAAGTTCAAAGAACTGAATAGACTATGGTTAATGTAATATATTATTTAGAATAAATTCGTGCTAAGGACTAAACCTACAGTATCTTTTAATGGAAACTGAGTAACGGGAAAGAGCAATGTGCATCAGGTGATAAGAGGAAAGGTATTCACTACCAGGGATGAATTCCTGTCTCAAAAGAAGGGTATTCGGGAGGATTATTTTGTCTGGCAAAACCCCAGCATCATGCATTAAATGATAAGATGAATATTTGTCACCAGAAAAAGATACTCAAGAGGATTATCGTCTAACAGGATTCCAGCAAGAAGGGTGTTCTGGGAAATTCTTTTGTCAGGAGCAGCCACAAGAAAGCACATGCCTTAATATGTGAAAAAAGGACAAGATCAGTGAGGGGAAGCAGGAAGACACCCCCCGGTATCCTGCAAAGTCTGGAAATGGTATAAAAAAGACCCTGTGAGAACAGTATTTCGTGAACTACAGGGGTACGGAGCGGTGTGAACCTGGTTCACCCAGCACCGATCGCCCAGCTCGGCATTGTGTTGCTTGTGGCTTTTTCCAGTTTTACTTTGATTTTTTAATAAATTCCTTTGATCATTAAATTGGCCGATTCATTTATAAGTTAGCAATGACTGGCAACTTCAGATTACAGCTGTAAAAGCAAACAGTATGAGAATGGGTTTACGGTAGACAAATGTAAAACTATCCTCTTCTGGGAAGAGGTAAATATCTGGAAATGCCCTGAGCTAGTCTGTTTCCCTTCTCCTTTTCTACACACCAAAACAGAATTGCTATAAACCCCCACTTCCCTGGAACTAGGAAGAGATAAGCTTAGTGCAGTCAAAGCAATGCAGAGAGGAAACGAAGCATCGAGGTGAAGCAGCACTGTGGAAGACAACAGCTATAGTGGTTCATCTTTTCAGTACTTGGATCAATTCCTGACAGCATGAACAATTCACGGGACTGAGAATCTGAATCTTAACAGGGTAGCACGATACTCTCAATATTACTCAAGAGCTCTAACCAGAATCAAAAGCCCCTTCATCTCCATTTTACTCAGACAATAGACAGAAAAACTTGGAGGTGTAATTACAAGGTAACAAAAGGTTATTTGATTTGCCTATTGCAGGCATCCAGTGCAGTCATCTTCTTTTCAGCAAGAGAAGATGCAACTAGCCACCACTCAATCAGTTTAAGTGATCCAGCGCAAAAGTTTTCAGAAAGTCAATTCAGCTGGGACAGTGTGCCCACGTCCATGGCTACAGCAACCCCTCTGGGATCCCTCCACTCAGGGCTGCCCTACTGCAGCAGTCCCCCTTCGTCATCCTCTGAACTCCAGCACTATGTACCAAGAGACCTTTCAGCATCCACAGAGGCTGTCTCCCTATAGCAACCTGAGAGCAACAGACAAATCTTTCACGACAGTTTTGATGCATCAACCCAAACCCTAAGAGTGTAAGTCAAGCACCAGAAGTACTCACTGTACTCCCTAGAGTTCAAGTATAGGACGTGACAGACAACTGCACCAGGAATTGCAACACACTGCCAATATGCTGTGATTCCAAATACAACAAAACAACCCTTTGGGACGAGCAGTAAAGATGCAAAAGTCACTTTGCACTTTGACAAGGAGCAGGCTCTACACTGACTACTTTGCTGGCATACAATGTCTTTTCTTCATTAGGGTCGACAACACATCCAAAAACCGCTAAAGTCCTTAACTAGCAATTTGGGGCACAAGCCATTGACATGAAAGAGAAGTATATGACACTCTGACATGAAATATTTTCCAAAGCATCACTGTCAATGAACTTGCAAGAGTGGCCCATGAATTGACTGATGTACTCGGTACTGAGAACAGAAATCAAAGCCAGCACTTTAACCAAACAGGAGACTTGTGACTATGTTTTAGCATCAACACAGCAACAAAAGTACACACAAGAAAAGTTTGGACCTCCAAAGGTCTAGCACTAGGAAAAGCAAATGTCAGCAAACAGAAAATCCTGTGCTCCCACAGGGGTGCACTGTAACCACACCATGGAGTGGTCCTGGTTGCAGAAGGGCAGATGAAAGCAGCAGAGAAAAAAAAAATAGCTGTCCTCCACAAATCCACACGCAGTGAGTTGTGTCAGCACTGATAGCTTTGCTAAGCCCCCAGCTCTTAAAAACTTTGATTTAGAAATCCTGAAAATGCAAATGCACACAATACAGCATTCAAAGCTCAGCAACAGACAAAAAGATTTCAGAACAGAAGAGTTCATAACCAAGTTGTGAGACCAGAGTTGCAAAGCACTGTCTGTATGAAAGGTCATTTGAGTCCAAGTTTCATTTACAAAAACCAAAGAACATGGAACAAAGCATATCCAAAATTTAAGCCAAGGGATATGCAGAAAGTAGAGCAGGCTGTTGAATTCCCCCACAAAGTTTTCCCATGCAAGAAGGAAAAACTCATGTACATTCAGACACTGCTGTTGAGCAAACGTATCAGAAGGGTAACAGTCATGGACACAAGTTATTAGCCTTACTCAAACACAAGCTACACCAAACTGCATCTTTAAAAAGTGTACATTACAGACAGTCTAACAGATCTTATTTTTGTAAACCTGACTATTTTTTTTGGTGTACTAACAAAACTCAAGAATACCAGAAATGCAGGCAGGTTCAGACCAGTGCTTACCTGGTTACACAGGTAAGCCAAATTAACATGTGAATAGGATTTAATGTTCATACTTTACATTCTTTATGGAAAGAGCTATGTTTTCTCACTTTCACAATTCCAATGCCCTTGTACCTGGAGAGAACACACTCTGCATACAACCAAGATGTTTTGGAATAAGCCTCCTGTGTCTAAGGCAGTACACCGTCCTCCTGAGATGTCCATACGGTTTTCAATACTGACTTTGCGCACTTCATCTGTTGGCAGGTTCCAGAGCTTTAAGTACAATCATATCTAACCCACACAGATTTCTTAATAAAAATCAACTACAGCTGATTTATGGAAAGAGAAGTTATCCACAGGAGCTAACAAAACCAAATTAATTCCTGTATTTGAGATGTCTTTGGCAATTTTAATTTTATCTCTCATTCACTGAGAATTATTAAATGCTCAGTTTTGAGCTGACTATCTGAAACGTACAGAGTTAGAATGTTCAAAATTAGCCCAAGTAATTTGTAGGCTCTTTTTCATCTTCCTAATGCAGTGGTTAGTGAAGGTAAGTGTTCTTCCTCACAGCTGAGGGCTGCAAGACAGGCACCATACCAGACTAGTAAGCATGGAACATGTGTCCCCACACAGTTCTTTAATTCTAAAGCTGACCAACCTCATATGAGAGCAGGCCTAACAAATGCAATCAGATTTTAGAGCCTATGAATTCACAGCAGCACCCCAAAAGGAAGCAGCAAGGATATTCTATACTGCAAAGAATTTTTCTTCCATAATATCTGCTATTAAGTATAGCACAGAACTTAAAGGATGAATTTAGGAGAATAAGAGCCTGAAGTCCAACTAGATTTAGGAGCAGTCCTATTCCCAGACACAACACCAGTACATTTCTGGAGGGCCAACAATACATATCAGCATCTATTGCCCATCTCAGTCACTGGTATATAAATTTTTATAAATTAACTACTTTCCTACAAACCAATGACTATGACTTTAAATACTGTATCAGCACAAAATGTTTAAGATATTAAAGACTTAAAATTAACATAACATGAATGGTTTTAAAAATATACCAGTTTTTTAATCTGTCACGGGCTTCCAACTGGGCTCCCACCTCAAAGTTGATCCCTCTTCTATTCGGAGGATGTTTTGTCATTTTGTAATATCAACACTGCTGATTTTATTCCCCTGAAAAATGCAATTAAATATCAATCACTAATCAAGACATATACAAAATAAGCTTATGCACTATAATTCCCAAAAGCCAGATGTTAAGGGACTGCTGTAATTTTGGTTTGCAGAAAGTAAGGGTACAATTATCTTTTAAACACCGGTTCCCAGGTGACAGTGTACAGAATGATTCCAAAAGCATGTTCAAAATGGCAGCTACTGGACCATGAAAGAGTAAAGCTCAGCCTCTATCCACTGGTCCAAGTTTCAGGTCAATTAAGAACCATGCAACCCAATGTTTATTCACAAATGAGATGGAAGTTTTGTAATATTTTCACCACTCTCCCAGTTTTGATGAAAACAAGGAATCCAGTAAACAGGAAGTGGGCAAAACAAACACAATGACAATCTTTTAACAGCTACCACATTAATGAAACACTCTGGAACAGCATCACCTCATCACTACAAGTGCAATAAAGTTCAAAGACATTAGAAATATGTAGTTCCGTTTAACCAATTTTTTTAAGACTCGCTATACTGCTTGCAAATTTGCATTGCTTTCATCCAACTTCTCCATCATTTTAACCAGAAAATAAGAAACAGTCTTCATTAATATTTGTTTCCAACAGATAATATAAAAGTTTAAGAAATCTTGCTCTAGTAGTTTTTCTCAAGGTACACATAGTGAAAAAGCCTGGTCAACAGCTATTTTTCCTGATTTTGTTTTGTCAGTTGTTTCCCAAAATTTTAAGATACAAATTATGATCCATTCCCATTGCATTCAAGCTCACAAGATCCAAAACCACAAGCAAATCTTATTCAATATCACTGTCATTATAGTAAGACAGTATCTTGAAGATTCAATTACAGATGAAGAAAACTGATTCAAGTTAGAATGGAACACCTTCTAGTCTTACACTACAACAAGGAAACACACAGAAATAAGCACTAGCATTTTGGTTCACATAAGGCATAAATAGCAATAGTATCAACTGAGCTACATCTACAAAAGGATTAACATCATGAAGAACTACTCTAATTTCAAGTTTGGTTCAGAAATCAAAGATCTTTGGGAATATCGTAAAGCTTCTACAATAGGAAAAAGCAACTCCTTCCCCACACTTTTTAAGCCAGGCCATTTGCCAAGGGCTGGCCACAGAGACAGCCCAACCCCCTCTATTCAACCACCACACTGCAAAGAAACTTCTCTACCAAAAGCTCATTTGCTGCCTTCCTCTAAAGCAGTGCTTTTAGACTGATCCTCACTTCTATTAAAGCAGCCTGCAAGGGTATGAGGGAAAAATACTATTGCCTGTAAGTTCGATTCACAGCAAAAGATAAATTATTCTAGCCACCTAGGACCTGAAAAAATTTAACTGCCTAGAGTAGCATCTAATAACAGATTGAGTTCACACAGCATGGATCTGAACAGCCCAGTCTTCTAATGGTTGGGGTGGGAGTCCATAACTTTTAATTGGGAAAGGAAATTAAGAAAAACTTAAGACAGTTTGGATTTAACAGTTGCATCAGAATGTAGAAATCGAAAAAAAAAAAAAGCCAGGAAGTGCAAAGCTGTATTTTAATTTTAAGAGGTTTATGCACCCACACCTCAAATATCCACTATTTTCTTTGTGGATTTACATCATTAAAATACCCCTTTCTCCAAACATGGAGCAGACATACACTTTGCTTAACATTTGTAGAAGAAATGACATCTGCAAGGTGATTCTTTCCCTAGTATGCTTATTTTTCCTTTTCACTGAGGAGGGACATGCAAAGCCAACGTACTCCTAAAGGCAGTCTTGGTACATTATTTCAGCTTCCCGCAGTGGTCCTCCACAGTGAGAGCTGCCATCTGGATGCAAGGGATCCATCTCACCTCCATGGGGCTGGAGAGGAACATACAAATCTCCTGACTTCAGTAACAGGATCACACACAATACGGCTTCCATTAACACATCGGTTTTGGTGAGGAAGGTCTTACTATGGTTTTAGTCAAATATTTTAAGAAATAAGAATATTACAACTAATAGGAAATCTGAGAAAACAGCCAAAGCCATTAAATCAGAGTTAGAGAGGCAGCAGATTCCATGAAAATCTGAGCCCAGTAGACAGCTGACACCAACATTAGTGAAAGCATACACATACTACACTTGACTAACTTGACCAAGCTTGTTAGAAGGCAGTAGGTCACAAAGTTGGAAGAAAAAAAAACTGGTGATCAAAAACCACATTATCATTGGCCACTCCTCCCAAATCTCCCTTTCTCTCCCCTCCCAAGTTACAAAACTTGGGGTGCTTTGGGTTCTCTCTCACATCCTGCCACTGGCTTGCACTGTGACCCAGCAGTCCTGCTCCTCAGACCATGAAAGAAGGCTGGCTTTTCCATTTGCAGCCAATTTCAAGAACAGCTTTCTGAAGAAGATGTATCCTCAGCAGAACATTACATGAAATAAACTACTCAGTAGAGGGTCTCAACCATTTTAGCCCAAAACACCCAGCCTAGCCTTAGAGCAAGACTGAAACTATGAGACACTAACTTTTACTTAGAACCATGATGTGGCTCTGCACAAACCAGGCCAAGAGGCAGTGCCGAAATATGCTTAACCAGCGTGACCGTGACCATACTGGTAACTTCATTTCTCAAAAAACAAGCACTGAACACAGCGGCTTGCCTACTTTGAGATTTTATGTTTCAGCCTCTGTCCTCTCCAGCAAAGACTGCTTAAAAACCCTGAACTACAATAAAACAGCTTGTCAATGAACAACCCCAGACTGATCAGACATTCCTAGCTACAGCTTGGAAATAAGAATGTTTTGTCAGAACAACTTTCCTAAAATTTTCTTCACCAGAAGATGAATTTGTACTAACTTGGTAACTAAATCAACACATGAACAGGATTTCTGCTCTGGTAACTCTGAGAATACATGTATCCCATGTATTCAAGATGATTATAACATGGAGACTAGGCCTGTCCCAAGAGCTGTATGGTTTTTCTCCAAAACCTCTTACTTTCCTATGAAGATCAGATCTGTTTCAGGAACAAATACTTCAGGATTTAGAAAAGTCACTATTCCCAAAAGAAAATGTTTCTAAATCTGTATTGTTGAAAGAATACATGTTATTTAAAAAGGAGAGTCTTTTCTTCTCATCATAAGATAATTTAACTTTTAAAGACTATTCAGCAATTCAGACACAGGTATCAGTGAGGAAGGTAAACTTATCTCAGGGTAATGGAGAGGAAAATACATTAATATTGATCCCTTCAGGGATCACAATTTTGACTTCTAAAACAAACTTTCCGCTCTGCTAACATTGCAGGTCCTGTGTATCTTCACCTGTAGCTGTTCTTATTCTCTCCAACTTTACGCTCAGTCAGTGCAGAGCCCCAAACCTGGCATATCACCAAGTTCCAACAGGAGTGGGTTCTTTTGGAAACTGAAAATCTGTTTCATATTGTCAGACAGGCAAACCCAAGCAGTTATAGCAAACTTTCACTAATAACAACCTCTACCATTTCCTCTGTGGAAACTGCATCATCACTGCAGCCTTTTCCAAACCACACCTACCCTGGGAAAAACTATTTTCTAAATCCCTGCAGAGTGATTAAACCATTCCTTTACAAAGTGTCACACCAAAAGCCCTTCCTTGAAATCAGCCCTACTTTCAAACTTCATTCTGTCTCAGTGCTGCTTCATAAGCAGCTTAGAAGACATGCAATTCACTTCCACAATTCAGCCTGTTTCTTTCATTCTTTTATGCATCCATGCCAAACTGAGGGATTTTCCTTCCTCTGCCATAAGGATACAATAAAGACAAAAAGAGGAACACCATGAAAAAAACCCTCATAGTTCTCTGACCTGCTAAAGGAGCACAGTCAGCTTCGACAGTTTGCATAAATATAATCCTTTGCACTAAAAATTTATGTTTTATTCTGGATGGGAAGCTTGCTGTCCCAATTCCTAGGAGGCACTCAGTACCTTGGTGGTGATTCCACAGGACTATAGGATAGGACAGGTAATAAAAAGCACTTGCAAAACCAGGAAGTAAAAGCAATTAGCCAGAAGATGCAGCAATGGCATTCCCTGAAGATGCAGCACAGATGTTGCTGACCTGGGGTACTGCAAGCAGCACTGCCACTCCTACACAAGCTTGTTTTTTTTCCTCTAGGACAAAACATGTTTACAGTTGATTCCACAATGCCTAAGACTGACTGCCATCCTCTCCAGCAGCACTGCTCCAAATATGCTGGCACATCTCCGTATGGAACTGCCAAGGACTAAGTTCATTCACATTTTGTACATCAGGTGTTTTTTTTTTACTCTGCAATAGTTAGTTTTGACTTTTTACTTTTATCATCCGCACCCATGACACCAGCCTCACATCTCCATCAGTGAGGATGAAAAAACGATGAAAGCCTCACCCAGTTCACCCCCTACAATATGCATGCCCCCATCGGGAATGGTCAGTCCAGAGAAGTCCATGGTCCCCACCACCACAATTGGATCACCTTGCAAGTGGATGACCACAGCCATGCTGTGCTGAAACCACACACCTGCAGATGAGAAAAGGTATCATATCAGACTGCAAAACAGTATTCACAGACACAATTTATACTATACAATCCTAATGGCATCTTATGAAGACTAAGTGGAAGTCTCACAAGCATCACTTAAAAACTGTATTGGCACTGACGTGGGAAGCTGATTACAAGAGACTTTTATTGCCTGCAAACAAAACACCCTCTTCCTAGCAGGTTTGGACTACAGCAGCAGTGCTGCCATGATGTATGCCTTACTGTGTTTTACCCTACACATAAAAACAGATATAAAACCCCTATACCTGCTAAACATATTAACCCAAGAACAGCTTCTGTTCATCCAAGGATGTCTGCTCCTGCCTCATGTTGGTTTTGTGTACCATTTCACAGGTAGGTGATTGTTTTCAGATGTGACCGTAAGTTTCCGATGATGTCCTTCACACTGGTATTTCAAACCACATTGCTTAGATCCACTGGCAAATTTTTGGGTTTCGGATTTCTTTTTAAGTAACAGGAGCAGGAATATGAATGATTTAAACCGGACAGGAAGACCTGACACTGGTCAGGTATTTCAGTATTTCAAGGAATACTGCATCACCTCCCCTCTTCTATCCAAAAGACATTTCAAACAAGACACTGGACTATAGGCAGTTCTTATTTGCACAATGTAGCATCCTCAGCTACATATTCGCTAGCACGTACTTGCTTTAAAAGCTTCCCAGATTCAATTAACAACTACACAGGCAAACTCTGAGCCACACAACACAGAAACTGGATCCTGAACTGATACTTAACATAGCTGTAACAAGAAGGCTGAATGCTTGATTCCTCACCACTGACATTCCCTCAAACCATAGGACTTGATTTCAGTCTCCTACTTTTTCTCTAGTTTATACATCAAGAGAACTGACACCAGTAAAAAATCCACATTTGCTCCTCTCCTCAGGCAGAACCAAGACTTTCCCACAGTACACGGTAATAAAACTGAAAAGGTGTTACATGAGTGAGCCTCTGAAAAAGACCCTCTCCCTGAGATGATAGGGCCTGGAGAATGTCATTTGCATGCCCTCAGCAACAATAAATCTCATGTAACTGTGCTGTCAGTTTCAACTGGTCCTGAGACTGGGATAGAACAACATGGAAGCAGAAATTATGAATATAAGCAATTCAACAGAAAAAAACCCAACTTTTCTACAATGAAATCTATTTGAATTACCAAGTGCAATTAAAGAAATAAACAGTTATTACTGAAAACAATTATTTTCAGTCATTAGATCATGTCCCATTTAGCTGTTCTGGTTTACCCTCTCTTTTCCTGTAACACACTAAAGATAAAAAACAAGCACCTAAGCACTGAACAAACAAAAAGAATTTGGAAAAAGGTTTAAGTCACATAAAATAAATCAGGATTTTCCTAAATAAAGCAATACTAATGAAAACCTACTCTAATGAAACTGCGTATTTTCAGTTTAAGGAAAAAATGGCAGCCTTTAAGAATACAAGAATTCAACACAGATAAGTCGTGCAGAGGCACTGTGGACAGTACTTAAGTAAAACCTGATTTTTAAAGCAACATGTCAAAAGCTTAAAGAAAAGCCACAAATAAAAAGAGGAGCTATGCTTATACTCACCAAGAAACTTGTTTATGTTGCTGCAAACATTCCAAACAGTGCTGTATAACTACAGGAAAAAAATAAAAATTACATGAATTCTAAGACTAAAAGTAGTTCAGAGTTCAAAAAAAATATTCTCTCTACAGTCAACAGTATCCTCCTAATAGAATAACACCTCTAGAACAAAATTTTAATCTGAAAATATTTCAGTATAGGTCAGCAGGCTGCTGTGATCCAAATTAGAGAGACACTTAAGAGACCCTTACAGACACAGACACTCTCTCTACATATCCACTTCAGATTTCTCCATGATTTTTTTTATCTGTTGTCAACTGAAAGTCACTAGTAACTTTATCATTACTCCTACTTTGGTGCAACAAGTACTACAGCATTAAGTAACTACACATTAACTAAACAGTCCTCTCCTGTCAATGAAGACATCCTCAGCTGGATAATCTCCATTCATCACATAGAAGAAGGAGCTGTGTTTTGCTAATACAAGAATGAACTACAGGAGTTTCTCCAGAATCGCATCTTCATCCACAAGTACAATTCCTGTCAATACATGCAGGCTTCCTCACACTGCAGGAGTGGCAAAGACAGCCATTTGAATTGCCCCCAGAAGCCCAATTTAGGCTGCAGATTGGGCAATCTAATGACACGTCTCATGGTTTCAACCTGAACTGAAGCTGCATAGAACCTGTTGTGGTTTAGGAATGGTATTCTTCTATCAAGTGTTCCCACTGAAAGGAGAACTGGATGCACAAAATATAAAGATCATTGGCTGAGACAAGAACATTCTGCTGAAAAGAGCAATGAGATAAGAAAATGAACAGTAATTCCAACGGTATTAAGAACAGAAGTGTACAAGAGAGGTAAGCAATTCACACGTGAATGCTCACTGAGTAGTCTGACACAACCCAACCACACCCATGCCGCTCCGACCTGGAAGGGACCTCTTCCCCCATTCCCAGAAAATGATGCGAAGTCGCACAGAATTTCAGGACAGGTCAGCAGGCTGCTGTGATACAAGTTGGAGAGATGCTTAAGAGACCCTTACAGACACACAGACACTCCCCCTGCATATCCACATCAGATTCTAGCCATACCCTCTTCTGGCTACTACAAATATTAAGTCCTGGCTGGAACCAGGACATTATCCATCCTTTATTCCACACTACATACATCATGTCCAAACACCAGCCCTTTCCAACTACACACATACATACATGCATATATAGATACACATGCACAGACACCGGTATCTACACATGCACGGGTATAATTTCCATTGTTAATGGCTGTCCCTCTAAGATATCTATTGAGTTTATTTAGTCCAACACTGTGGATTCCATCCACCCTAGAGGTCTTTTAAGTGCAGGAGGGCCGGTTGCAAACTGCACCAGGAGTTTATGACTGGTGTATCTGGAGCAGTCTCTACACCTTGTCCATGGCAGTTACAGCACACAGCGGCACCATCATTCAGTAAACAATATTACACAATTCAACATTACAGACTCTTCTCATCCAAAAATCAAATCCCTTTGAAGTACACATCATATTTCTCTCCCTCTACATTACCCACCAAGAGCATCCAGGTCCTTGAGCAAATACAATCCCACAGATGGGCTTGCCTTTGTCTGAGGTAGGATTAACCCAAATTGTCTTCCCTAATATATTCCTCATATTCTACCCCTCATGGGGACTTTATCCCTTTCTACAGAATGTGGAGGCTTAGATTGTGAAGGGCCAGCTTCACTGGTAGTGTTTCAAGTGTTAACTAACCAGCTGGTTTTTGCTACATGTAGATCTCAATGTCTGATGGTTCCCCCACTCATTACACTCAATATGGTTGTTAACAGTCCATTATGCTGTTCAGTTTTTCCAGAAGCTGCTGCATATTAAGGAATATGATACACCCACACAATCCTATGCTCTCTGGTGTGGATGTCTATGAGGCTGTTGTCCGACTCAATTCCTTTTGGAGTGCCAAGTTGCCACAGGACTTGTTGCTCAAGGCCCAGATGGTGTTTAGGGCAGCGCTGTGAGGCATAGGGTAGGTCTCCAACCATTCAGTGGTACCTTCCACCACTGTCAGCACGTAACAGTTGCCTCCACAGGTCTGCAAGAGTGTTATTTATCAATCTGCCAAGCCTCCCCATATTTATATTTTGACCATTGCCCCCATATCACAGGGGCTTTACCCACTTGGCCGTGTTTGACTTCAGTACATGTTTCACAGTCAGGGATAATCTGGAGATGGTGTCGATGTTTAAGTCCACACCATAGTCATGAGCCCATCTGTAATGTTGCATTGCTTTCCAGATGTCATGAGGTGTCACGGGCCGCCCACCGAGCCAGAAATAATCCACCTGAGGCAAGTTAACCTTGGCAACCTGATCCCCCTGGTCATTTTTGCAATGCTTTTCAGTAGCTCAACTGTTGGGTACGTGTGCATGTACATGACGTACTTTTACAGTCAATTTCTCTACCCAGGCAGCCATGTCTTGCCACACTTCAGCAAGTTAGACGCAGATGGGTTTCCCTCTGCACTACCAATTGGTCTTTTTCCACTGGTCCAGCCACCCCCACAGAGTATTTGCCACCATCCACAAGTCAATGAACATTGGTCATTTCTCTCATTCAGCAGTATTTGAAGACAGCTGGATGGCTTCCAGCCCTGCAACCTGACCACCTTGTCCTTCAACTGCTTCTGCAATTTGCTGCCTAAGACTCCATATGGCAGCTTTCCATCTTCAATGTGTCCCTATAGTATGACAGGAAGCAGCACTGAAGAGAGAGCATCGCTTTGTATTTTCTGGTAGCTGATGATATCATGGGGCCTCCTTAGCATGGTGGCACCTTTTCCTCCACCTTTTCTCATGGTACAGGTATTTTTGCCTTCGTGCCACTTCATGATGATTTCCAAGATCCCTGGGTGATTGGAGTTTCCTATTTGAGCTGTGTGGTCAGAGCGAAAACTTATTCCATGTGGCATCAGTGGCACCATGTGTAGAAGGGAATTTCCCTTGGACATCCCATCCAGCACTGTCAGTCAGGGTGCCAGAACGCACCCTATCAATCACCTCTGAAGCAACTCCAACCCGTTCGTAACCTGCCAAGATCTCTTCTTCACTTGGGATGTAACAGGCCTCAGATCCTCTTTATTACCAAATCCAGAACCCCAGGGCTTGTCTTCAAGTCTCCATGGGTACTTTTTGTCAGAGACTCCAGGAAGGACCATGCTTCCCAACTGCAATGCAGAGCACATTTTTCACATCTTATCCTGTCCTGACTGGTCCAAGGGCTGCTGCACGAACAATCTCCTGTTTAATTTGTCCAAAACTTGCTGTTGTTCAGGATCCCACCTAAAACTGTTGTTCTCCCGTATCACATGATGGAGGGCTTACAATTTTGACTATCTTATGGAATATGCATCCTGCCAAAACCCACAGTGCCTAAGAAAGCCTGTGTCCCCTTTCTGCTGACTGGACACACTATTTTGATGACCACATCCACTAGACTCTCACAACATCCATCTTGCCATTTTACACCTAGGAACTGAATTTTCTGGGCGAGTCCCTGATCTTGGCAAAAAAAGCCTTCAGAAGGATTTGGATTATTTTCTCCCCTTTCTCAAAAACCTCCTCTGCTGTGTTGCCCCCATACAATGATGTCACCAATGTACTGCAAATGTTCTGGAGCCTCACCCTGTTCTAGTGCAGCCTGCGTAAGTCCATGAGAAATAGCACGGCTGTGCTTCCACCTCCGGGGCAATGGGTTCCAGGTGTACTGGACGCCACTCCAGGTAAACACTAACAATGGCCTGCACTCTGATGCTAAAGGAATGGAGAAAAACACACTGGCTATCTCAATGGTGGCACCACTTTCCTGCCCTGAGCTTCAGTTCATACTGAAATTCCAATATGTCCAACAGAGCAGCACTCAGTGATAGTGTGATTTCATTCAGGCCACAAGAGTTCACTGTCAGTCTTCACTCGCCACTGTACTCATGCACTGGCCATACAGGACTACCGGACATTTCCTCTCCAACCTGCTCAAGTCTTTCAAGTCTGTCCAGAGTCTTGGAGAGTCCACAGTCTAGCTACAGGTCAGTGAAGAGGAAAAAAGATGATCTCAAGTTGCCCAAGTCAGGTAGTCACCTGGAGCACTTCTTGTCCTCCTTCTTTCATTGTCAACACCAGTGCACTGGTGTATGACAATGGTGCACTCCGTACAAACTTCTGCCACATGAATCGTAAAAAAACAGAGAAAATTATAACTGGCTCAAATCAACTGAAGGGGAAGAGGCAGGGTAGTTCAGTGAAAAGTGGGAGGTGTACTGCTCCATTCCACACCCCCATCCCCAGGAACCTCTAGTCCAGCCCAGAATGACTGTCAGGCACTGGCACACCAAAAACAATGCCCCACACCCTATGCCAGCAGCCTCAATTTAGTCCCAGAGTGCCTGGATAACCAGAAGTCGTACCTGGGAGGCACAGCCACAGGACGCCACAGCAGGTAAAACACACTGCTCTGAGACGCATGAGGTCACCTCACTATTATCCTTGGAGTTTATGACAGCTGAGATTGCACTTGGATCAAAGATGGTGGCTGAATCTTGGTTTTCTCTCTTTTTCACTCCTATCTTTCCTTTCTTGGAATATGGGTAATATAAGGTTGGACGGGTAGAGTTTGCGAAGCGAAGTGCTTTATTCTGATCGACAGTTTTGTTTTAAATTTTGCCAAATTCCTGCTCAGCTGAAGTTTGCCAGTTAAGTTTGGTTTTTTAACCTCCTGAAAATGTTGCAGCATTTGTCTTGTGTGCTCACCTCAGGGAAAAGTAGTACCTTTTTTAAAGAAACTTGCCAAGTGAGCACTGGGGCTCAACATTTACATACACTGGACCTCATCTGTATTTATAGGGAATTGCTCATTATTTGAATCCCTATAGATTACCCCCAGCACAGGTGATTCTCTCACGTAGTGGATACCTTTCTCTACAGTGGTCCACCTGCTTGAGCACACTACTAGATCATCCTTGAGAGAGTACATTTCCCTCACACTTGACAGTAGTTGCCTCCAGAGGCTAAAAGTTTGTCCTTTTCCTGATCTCCCAGTCAATGCCTGCATTACAGGACAGGGATGCCAGTTACCCAGCTACATTACCACCCAGCACCACACCATCAGCTCCAATATCCCAGCTCTGGGGTTGCTCTGTGTGTTCCAGCAGCACAGTACACACTTACTGCAGGATGCTGAACCTATGATTTTTTTTTTAATCACCAAGCATCAACATGAATTTTAGCTATCAGATGGAAATTATGATTGAAAATGGAAGGAGCAAATCAGAAAGCATAAAAATTATCTAGTTACAGTACCTGCAGCAGTAACTGGACTTGGGACTTTTTCCTCTTGGAAGAAATCTACCTGTAAAAATACCCATTTTAAAAAGGTCTGAGAAACATTTTTCACATATAATTTGCAGCACCCACAGCACTGGGCACTGAAAATCCCACAGGGTCAGTGTTTCCACCCAGTCAGTGTACAGTGTTCTGACTTCTAGACCCAGCATTCTGTTTCATTAGTTCATTGCTTCGCACCTTGACACAACAAATCTACCCTACTTATTGATAAAGAAGAGGATATTTTCAAGACATCCAAATAAAGGAAAATCACGTTATACTGCCGTAAGTACTGATGAAAAATTATGTCTTTATTTAACGTAATTCATTAAGCAGACACATTAGCTGTGCATATGTCATCCTGTAAGAAAGATGAGACTTGCCTATTTTATTACTTTTTTTAAAAAAGAAAGGGGTGCACTTCAAGGTTGCTTGCAGACTTGTCTCCAAGCTTAGAGATGAAAGAACAGCAGGAAAAGCAAACAAAAAGCCGTAAGTGCCTACTTCTGCAAGCCTGGTAACAGCAGTAGAAGACGGTTGCAGCATAGGCAAATGACTGATACTAATAACACAGGATCATGGAGCAAAAAAAGCCATTACCAAACTACAGTATCGAGAAGAAGCAATTCCAGCCTGGTGTACTCACAACCCCTGCTATGCCAACACACGCTTATTTTAAGACTAACTAAAATTCTAACTCAAACCCTACCAATAGCACTGTCTTTGCATCACTGATGCACAGGTCTAGGCTAAGGATGCTCAGCTCTACATTTGGAGCACAGAGGTGTTGAAGATAGTTTCCTTACTCTGTGGAATAAGAGGATATTCTGCAATTCCTTGGGAAAGAAGTGCTGATTTTATGCAGTAGAAAAGTGAGTCAATCCTGAAACCAGTATTTTAACATCAGCAACAAGATCTTTGCAAGGCTCTTTGGTGCTAACTTCATATTAAAAAACCCAAAACAAACAAAACCAAAACCACAACAATCAAATGCACAAAATTAAACCCCCCCACACACAATGAACAATACTGCTTTCTCTCTTTCCATTAATACAGGCTACCATGCTAAAGACACAGACAGAGACAGTTTTCCTTTTTTATCAATTTCCTTTTAACCAATTTTAGGAACTCCATTACAGGTAGATTTATGAAAAAATAAGGCAGACTGTAGATGGCTACACTTAAATAAGGCTGGCTGAAAGTTCTCAGACCCAGTAAGAACACACACAGGCATGTCAACAAACTAACATACCTCCGAAAGGAGTGTTTATATTCTAATATGCATTATTATCTGCAGCCAGTCACCACAGACACAGTATAAACCATGTATGCATCATCATTTGAGCCTGGTGCTTGCAGTCATAAAAATACTGGAATGTCTGTAGTTCTGAAAGGTCTTTAGAAATCTACAGACCATATCGCTATTGGTATTTGGACAGCAAAGACAAACCAATAGTTCCAAGACACCATTTCTCACCTGAAGAAAGTATTTTCCTGCAGGAAGTACAAGCAGTCAAAACAAACCTGTAGGCAAGCAAGAAACAGAAATATGAAGACAAGGAATTAATGGAAGCAAAAAAAGAAAGGAATAGACTTACTCAGACGTACAATGAACTCATAAGCACTTCACAAGACTTCTCAATACAATGCACCGGCTCAAAGGCTGTGCAACTGTTCTTTTTTCTTAAGATTGAGAAAAACCCACTGTTTCCATGCAACTAGACAACCATCAAGAGCACAGTTTAAATACTGAAAACAACCATTTGTAGGGCTGAGCATTAAATTCTTTCCCTGTCCCATGTACATTCTTTAGCTCACTTCACAATGCAAGTGCTCACAGGTGTACAAGCCAGTGTCACAGAGGCAGGACAGTTAGTATCAGCCTGACAAATTACAGCTACAGACAATATCAAACTTCTGCAGAAGCAGTTATAAATAAACTATGTAGCTACAGAGAATTTATCATGTCTTACTATTAAATTAGGGGTTGTGCTCTCCTTTCCTGGCCAAGAGGGAGAATTTAAGTTACTATCATTGCCTACCTCATGTGGGAACTACAGGAGCAAAAGAAAGTGCTGCAGAGAGCTTAGCCAATTAAAGGTAAGAATTAATCACATGCTTCTTATGTTTCAGTCAATGTAGTACCGTTATGAGCACTTACTACTTTAGCCTCATTCCCAATCTGACCTTAAAATTACAGGCAAACAGATTTTCCTCTCAGCCTGCTCAGGTAAAATTTTATTTCCATTAGGGAAACATCCATGAAGTTATCAGCAACAGTGTAAATTACTGAACTCTTCCACAAGCTGACTTAGGTCAAATAACATGCATTCATCTAAGCCACCTTCACTTATTACCACGAAACTTTAGAAGTCTCACAAAAATTAAGAGAGAGAATTATACTATGACGGAGCTTTGCTTAAGCCCTCTTGCTTGACTTTTTTTGATGGAAACTGGTTCTGTGAAAGGATCTTTACTCATTGTAGAAAATTAAATGAACCCAGGTCAAAAGCATTAATTACAGAGATGCTCCATTACAAACTGCTGTACAGATACTTACAAAAGGTTAATTCAAGTCATTACCATTGCATTAACTTTTGTTTACTTCCCTAGTGCATACAACACAACAGAATTCTGTAGTCTAGTCTTTATTTTATTCAACATGGACTCATCAACTCTCAGATTATTTCCCCTGCTTTATTTTTAAGCATTTTGGCTAGAAACAGCAGCCTGGGATCACAGAAACATCTCTGATACCCAGATTTTCAGTCACTCACTAAAGGAGATAAAGCTGTTTCCCGAAATTGTACCTGTTTAGATTAACCAAATCCTGGAATGGCTACAGATTACCAACCGGTACAAAAATCCACTTGGCTAGCAAAAAGCTGTATCTGAACACAGACCTGCCACGAAGAACACCCCAGTGCCTTCCAATAGTACACATTACACAGGTACAACATGAGGCAGCTTTGGGGTCAGTGAAAAGATCCAACGTAATTTCTGTTCTTTTAAAATGGCTTAAAGGGACAGAATGCAGCGCGATAAAGAAATGCTCCAGATTTACCAGGACAGAAAAGGAACAGAAGCCTCCCCCTGCCGTGCTGAACATCTGGCAGGTCAAGTACCTGCACCGCGCGGATCCCCTACTCCCGGGACCGGGTGACGTACAGCCGCCTCGCCGAGCACGCTCAGCACCCAGACCCGCCGGGGACCCG
>WBMY01009461.1:112510-148793 GCA_013397315.1 Donacobius atricapilla
ACTTGTCAAATCCCCAGCTGGGACTCAGGCGCCGCCGCAAGGTCACTCGGCTTCCCCCTCCGGACAGGTCCGTGGCGCCTGCGCTTGGCCCGCGCAGCTCCGCGGGCCGCCGGGCGCGGGCGGAGAGAGGGAGCCAGGGACGCGAGAGCGNTGCGGGAGCTCCTGCGCACACCCGCCTGTAGCTGTCGCAGCCACCGCCGGCTGGACTCGGTCCCCTCGACTGGTGCCCCTTGTGTCGGGAGGCGGGTGGGCCTGAGTAGTGCCCATCCGAGAGGGTCATCATTGCCCCGCAGACCTGTTCACACTCTAGTACAGCTGGAAGACTGGGTTCTACAGTGGATAACAAAGCTGTTCAGGGGTAAATTAGTTTTCTTTTTTTTTTTTTTTGGTAGTTTTATGCGGGATTAAAGCCCAAACCAGATTGAAACAGAAGAGCAAAAATCTATGTATGCTGAAATTCTCATTGTCAAATATTACAGTGTTTCACTGTAGGTGGATAAATTCTCCCTGGTTCAGGTAGATTTCCTGGGATACTCCTTGAAATTTTGCTCAGAAGCCACAGACCAGCACAGGATTTCTGCCTGTCAGGTTTTGTGATTGAAAGAGTAACTGCTGTGGCCAAAGTGTCCACATAGTGCCAGGGCTGCCGGTGCTCTTGGGCTTTGGAAGAAGACACAACATGGCCCAAGTACTTTTCCCTTCTGTCCTCCTCCAGCTGTGGGAATTGCTGTTGCTCTACAAATCTGCCTGCTTCTTTGACATCAGCCTCAGTCCAGTGCCACATGCATTGCAGGACCCGGAGAGCACAAAGGATGGTTAAAGCAGAGTGTTTCCATTACTGTACAGCAGTAGGTGCTAGTGATTTCCTGACAAAGCCTATGAACTGTGTGCTGGAAATCTGTGGCAGCAGAGTGGCTTGCTAAAAATACTGCAACAGAGGGGGGAAAAATATTGAAAATACAGTTTTCAGTTTGGATTTATAATTTAACCTGGAAATCTCACAAATGGTCTTAACATTGCAGGTTTCTCAGAGAAAAAATGCAGAAAGAGGTAAAATAGAAAGAAAATGGAAAATAACCCTAAAGTTTTGAGAGAAATAAAAGTTTCTTTTATTTTATCAAAACATCAGCATAGCATTTGTGTAATGAGTTTTTTGACAGCACTGTATTTCATTCTGGAGCTTCATCACTGAAAAAAACCTGCAGACCCTTGGCACATCTGCCCTGAGAACCACTTCCTTCTCTGAAATAGATCTTCCTAGATCTCACTGGACTCCTTTGCTTTGCTGCTCCCACTGACAGCACATGACTTTTGCAATTTTGTAGTCTGTGCCAATTTGTGACATTTCTCCTTGTTCACTGTCTGGGGTCCAGTTTCTATCTGATGTTAGTGTCCATGGTTAAAATGATCATGAGTGCTCAGACATTTGCCATACTTGCCTGTTCTGGCTGGCCACGGAGCGGCAGCCCTTCCCGGGGAACAGGAACGTTGCTCCACCACAGACACTTGGATGGTCTCTGCCTGTTCTGATGCAGGTTGCAGACAGGTCCTACTTAGATCAGCTGAATCACTTTGGGTCCAGTGTTTCCCCACACATTAAGGAAAGTAATAAATGTGGACAAACTAAGCTTTGTGGCCCGGGAAGGAGCCCAAACTGGTGAGAACAGAGGCAGGCAGCACTGTTTTCCTCTGTCCTCTCTGCTCATCAGACTTTGGGCAGAGACCTCCTTGCTCGCGCCCTTGCTGAGCTGCTGCAGTTCTGCCCTGTGAAGTTCAGTGGATTTCTCTGCAGGGATTTCACCATGCTGGGAACATCACAGTCCATGCCAGCTGAATGTGGTGTGGGGCTCGCAGCCCTCATGGCTGAGCAGTCCATGTGGCAGAGGGAAGTTGGGGCACAGCTGATGCTGCTCCTCCCCTTGCCAAGCTGGAGAAGCACTGCAGCTGGAGCGTGTGCCAGAAACTGTTTTGAGAGGATGGAACACCATCCCTGGGCTGTGCCCCTGGCTGTTTCCCAAGAGCACCATTGTAATCAATCCCTGCACCTCCAACAGATTGCCCTGCCTGTCTCTTGCCTTTGTGCACCGAGCGAGGCTGGCAGGGCTCTGCAGTGTAACAGCTGCCCCATGGAACCAGATGGGTTGGAGGAACGGGCACTGGAGACCTCACCAAATCCAGCCAAGAGAAGGGATAGGAAATGAGAGCAGATGGGAACAGCAGAAACCAGGGCAGGAGAGACTGGGAAGGTGGCAGAAAGGTGTCTAGGCTGAATAGGAGCCTGAGGAAAGAGGAGGGGAGAGTTTTCCCTCAGCCTGTATTTCTCTACTGTTTCTCAAGATGTGAACCAGGAATTAGATGTTGCCTGGGATGGCCCAAATATCCAGTTTACTACAATTCCCAGAGTTGTGGCTGCTTGGCTGTGACAGGGAAGAAGGTCTAAAGAGGGAAAGCAGGAAAAGCAGAACCCAAACTGCACGTTTGGAGCGGCAATTCCTCCCATTCCTTTCTGTTGACAAGGAAGCTTTACCTCACAGAATGACAGGACAGGGGAGGGGGAAAGGGGCCTGTGCACAGGAGCTCTCACAGCTGGGTCACACAGAAGGGGTGGTCCACAAGACTGTCCAAAGGGGCCTCCAGGCGGAGGCTGATAGAGAGGGCTCTGCTGGGGAGCCTGGGACATGGGGTGATGCTCTAGGGCCTCAGGACTGCTGCGCAGGAGGCTTATTGTGCAACACATGACTGTCTGTGTCTTCCCATCTCAGCCCCAGAAGACCACACCTGGAAGGAGATACCAAGAAAATGGACCCTGAACTGCTGAACCTCCCTCTTGCAGTCAAGATCCCTGTGGCACCTGGATCCAAGCCTGTCTTCCGCAGGGGAAAGCTGGGTGAAAAGGTGAAGGGAGTAGAAAGGGGTAGAAAATCTCTCCTCTTTCATAGAGTCCCCATCATGCAAATATTTTCTTGTGGCCACCTGCTCTACAGTGGGAGCTGCAGCCCTTCAGTAGGACAGGACTGGGCAAGGGAAGCTCCAGGCTCCCTGGAATGCAGAAGAGAAAGCCCTTGTCCATCCTCACACTGGTTTCTGGCACTGTGCATGTGTGTGGCCAGGCCCCTGCCTGCAGCATCCCTCTAGCTCATCCCACAGAGTCAAGCCAGGCCCTGGGGCACCTGTGAGAGAGATTCCAACCTTCTCCTGCTTGCCTTCTTGGCACCTTCGGAATAGCCTGGGTTTCCCTGCTTGGGGAATACACCTCCTGTTGTCCTCCAGCTTCCATTACACCTTCCCAAGGTGGAGACGTTCTGGAGGCAGAGGCAGCTGACTCAGCCCTTGGGCCTGCCTAGCCCGAGGAGACTGGTTTCATCCATTCTCCACTGGCTGCACTTGAACCTTTGAAGGTTTGTTCGTGGGTGGATCAGCAGCTCCTCTTGGTGGCCTAAGATACCTATTTGCTGGTGGAGTTGCTAGGGGTTTGTCTTCTCTCCCCTAACCCATCACAGCCCAGCCTGGCCCTGTAGTCTGTCTGTGCAGGTCTCTGTGCCTACAGAAAGATGGGAGAAGACCTTTACTTTTTCACAGGTACCATGTGGTACCTCTTTGCTGCTCTCTCCTCCATCCTTCATACTCTGGAAACTCTCTCTTACAGCTCCACTGGCCATTTTCTTATTTCACTCTGCATGATCCCTGCTGCCACTACCTCAGCCCAGCATACAACTGCCTGCATGACCCCCACTGTTATAAAGGAATGAGCCAATTTGTTCATTTAAGAAAATTTATTCTATAATCAAAACAAAATAGCAAAAGCCGCAAGCAAAGACCAATCAACACTGAACCAGGAGATTGGAGTTGGGTGAGACAGGTAGGGACTCTCTCACTCCACTCCACCATGCTTCATAAAGGCAGCTATTCCAGGGTCCTTTTTTATGCATTTTTCATGCTTCACGGGATGCTGGGGAAGTTTTCTTGCTTTCTTTTGTTGGTCTTATCTTCCTTTGCATATTGATACATATTTCATTTGGTGTTGCCTGTGCTAGATGAAAATCCCCTGGAATGTCCTTCTTTGCAGATGAATATTCATTTTATGGTTAGTGCATATCGCTGGGATTTCATCAAACGAAATATTGTAGTCTTAGCACGAATTTACTTACATATTACACCCACCTTCAGGACTACCACAAGCGCAAGGACATCCTGCAGTTGCTGAAGAGACAGGGCATCGTCACCAGGGACAACAAGGTAGGTTTGGGTGTTGGGCTGATCAAGAGCAGCCCTCTTCAAGCGGGGCTCCCACAGCCCTTGCTGCAGCCGCTGTCAGAGGGCAGGGCCGTGCGCTGGTGTCCCTGGGAGCAGAAGCAGCACCAACATCCCCCTGGCAAGCCCCAGTCCTGCCCTTCTCAGCCTGCCCCACACTGCTGTTCAGCCCTGGCTGGGGGGACATCAGTGGCTCCAACACTGGGGTACAGGGGGAGGGCTTGGGGCCAGCTCCCCTCCCACTGGGGTCGGGCTGTTTCGGGGAAGGCCATCTGCATGGCCTGACAGGGCTTGAGGCATTCTGCCCTTGTCCCTCCATGGGTGGTTTGCTCTGTGAAGGAGTTCAATGTACCTAACCAGGATCAAGCTACAAGTCAGAGCAATTCTTGAGGTGGCAAGAGGTAGGCAAAGCATTGTGTTCAGGGGCACAGGACTGTGCAGGGCTGTGCTGCTGGGCTGGGCACTGTGGCGGGGAAAGGGTTCCGTGGCTGGGGGCTGAGGCCGGGCAANAAGCCCTTCTCTCCTGCCCTTATGGCCAGGCTGAAGCAGAGTGCTTGCCTGCGCCTGTGGGAAGCCTCAGCCCACAGGCGCTGAGCAACATGAACCACAACCTTTCAGGAAGGGCTTCTGCCACTTCTGGCCAAATTAAAGGATGGCCCCAACCTGCCAGGAACTACCAATACTTCCTGCTAGAGGAAGAAGCGGCTGCAGCCTCAAAAGCCTTCTAGCCTACCCCCACACAAGAGGCGAAAATCAGAGATGCAGAAAAGGGACAGCAGCTTTGGACAAGGGCCAAACTTACTCCAGAGCTGAGCCGGGTCAGAAGCAAGCCAGAAGGCACTGCCAATGGCCTGTTGAATGCTGTGTTTGAGGAACTAACTGCAGCAGAAGCCAAGAAGCTTGAAGATCTGGTTGAGAGTGTGGTGCACAGAATGTTGGAGAGGCTGAAGATTCCTGGGAATCAGCATGTCAGCTTTTTACAGAGGGCTGCCTGGTGAATTTGAGGAAGATTTTTAGGCAGATGCCTGAGAGTAGAACTTCCAGATATACTTCTCTAGATCACCATCAGAAAAGGGATGGCAAAAGAGCTAGTAGCAACACTGTTGGAAATCTTGGGGGACCATCTGGCATCCAGCACATCCAAAGCTGCTGAGACAGGGTGGGAGGAGTTGCCTCTTGCTGGAAGAGCCACCAAGCAGACAGATCCAAGGACACTGAAACAGCCAATGCAGACAGAGCACTTTCATAGACTTCCCTTGACACACTCACCAGAGAAGTTGTTGAGAGTGTTCATTGCACCTTGGAATCCTCTGTAACTTTTCAGTTTGAGCAAGACACGAGCTGTGAGTAGACTAAAATCCTGACGCTTCCTAGGGGAAATGTCTCCATCAGACAACTGCATCCCAGACTGCCCTTCCAAGGCATGGAAGCAGGACAAGGATTCCCCAGAGCATCTGAACCGCAGAGCCTGAAAACAATGTTGCCTGCCTCTACAGAAGGGGCTAGGTGTGCCAAAACCAGGGAGCCTGAGGATTGTGCAGTGGGGAAAGAGAACTTGGAAAGAAAAATGAACCTAGAATCAACAGCCTTAGCCAACACTTTGGATATAAGGACCATGTCAAATCAGATTGCTGACTCGGAGCGGATCAGTCAACCTGGGCCTGCACCAGCCTCCAAAGAGAATTTTCAAGGGCCTGTGGCAAACCCACCCACATCCCAAGGTGGAATGGAGAGCTGTGCAGCTGAGGACACTCTCCCTTCCATGGACCCACAGCCTTCCCAACAGCCCATCCCTCCAGCCCAGGCCAGAGCACAGCACACAGCAGAGAATCCAAAGCTTATCTGAGGCAAGTGAGGTGTGTGACTGGAGAGCTGAAGTGCCCTCAGCAAACACAGATCACCATCCTTGTGCTGGCAATAAAGAGTTTATTTCCAAGGCCTTGTTTGTGCTTCCTTCAAGCTAGACCATATCGGGCATTTCCCTATGGTAACCTGTCTTATCTTCCCTTCTTCAGCCTCTGTCATGCTGAGACCTAATTTTATAGGGAATTTGAGGTAGGGAGGCAAGAAGTAGCCAGCATTTTTGTCTTGTTTAGCAAGCTTTGCTGTTGAGCAAGAAGGATTGGTTTGGACCTTCGCTTTCTCTGAGAAAAAGTTCAGGTGTCACCTGTAAAGCCTTTATTTATGCTCAGCATGAGCAGAGTTGTGCACCCCACAGGACTCACTGTCAGGGAGCAGCAGGAGCTGTGACAGGACAGGTGATCAGGAACTGAGCTGGCAGGGCACTGCCCCATCTAGCACACGAGAGGCCAGTGGTAAATAGGAGCAAAGCAGGGACAGTGACAATGACCAGATGAGCACTGGAGAATCCTACAGTGATGAGGCAGGTCAGGGGAGGAAGTCAGTGCATGGGCTTGGACCAGGATCCTCATCACAAAAATGGCTGACCTAGCTCAGGCAGAGGTCCAAGGGCAAAGGTCTGCGGTTAGGCAACATTCCTGAGAAACAGGGAGGAAGTTCCCAGTGAGATGTCCTTCAGCTACTTCCCCTCAAGGGCCTGGCTGTAGTGGTGCTATTGGGGAGCTGGCCCCAAGCTTAGCAGCTCTGCTTCCAACACTGCCTGTGCTGGCTCACAGCCCCACATCCAAGGAGAGACAAGCACACTTATGGCAGGGCAATGCACTCAAGAAACAGCCCCAGTGAGCAGTCACCAAGGCCTCTATGCCTGGCTGGAGCAATTCCCTGATTGAGACCCTCCACTCCTCCCCACCAGGCCACTCTGTGGCCTGCACAGCAGTGGGAAGGAAGCTGAACCTACAGTCATTGGGTCTTCTTCTGCACCTAGACCTCTGCCAGATCCCTCAGCTGCCTCAACAGAGCCTCCATGGGGACCCTGCAGTCTGCACAGCTGCTGTAGCATCCTGCTCTGGGGCAGGAGGATTACAGATTCATCTGGACATGGTCCCCACCCTCCACACCAATGTGCAGCATGCCCGGGATGAATTTTGTGTCCAGCTCTCCCCACTGTGCTTCACCCTGCTTGTACTTGTTTTTGTCACAGTGAAGCTGAAGGTCCCACATGTCTAGCTGACCTCCGGGCTGCTCCCAAAGTGCACACAAGGATGGGAGCTGAGTGACCCACCAGGTCAGTGTGCCATCATCACAGCAGGATTCCACACTGGGTACTTTCTACTTTGGGACAGTTTCTCACTCCTTCTTTGTTGACCAGAGCACCCTAGACCAGAGGCTGGGAACTGGCTACAGATCTCCAGGGAAGGGTGCCCAGCCTCAGCCTGCGCCCTTGGCCAGAGAAAGCACAGCACCATCCAGGGAGTGGCTGAGGGACACACAGATTAGCAGACATTTCTACGTCACTGCACTCAGACATCCCTGTGATTTAGCTGGGAGAAGGGAGAAGGCTGTAGATTGTTCACCTTCTCATTATTTATGGGGCTGTCCACTTGCAGATGAGGCTCTACAGGCCTTTCTGTGGTCTCTGGGGTTATAGGGTCTGGCTGACATGCCCTGAGAGCAAGGAGGTAACACCCACCACGGAATACCCTAGCCCAGTATTTGGGGGACTATTTGCAGTGTCCTTGTCTTCTCCAATGGGCACCAAGGCCATGTTGTTTCAGGGAAGCCTGTTTCATGGCAGCTGAGGCAATCCAGCAGCTCACTGAAAAGAAAGGGCCCCACTCCCTCCTCCATTCCACACCTCTACATCCTCACAACCCACCCTGTCTCCTACCTCACTTGTGATCTGAACAAAAGACCAGACATGGCACAGATAGGATGGAGGAAATGTGTCTGTGAATGGAGATAAACTGACATAACCGACTAGTTCTACTTTAGGAGAAGCTGCAGCTTTTAAGAGCAGCCTTGAGCTTCAGAACACCTTCATGGCTTTGGGCCTCGATGCTGGCATCCAGCCCTGACAGCAGAGGTCACACAGTCCTCCAGTCCTTAGACACAAGCTCCCTTTATGGTACCAGTAGGCACTAAGCACTTCAGACAAAATGGATAGTTTACACGGTGAGACAGAGGAAGGTCTAGGTAGAGGCTGGGGCAGGAGACGCAGGTTCAGATCTCTGTGGCCTGGACAGAGTCCTCAGCTGGTGTCCCCTGTTTTGGGAGGAACAGTTGAGCTGATGAGTGACTCCATGTGTCCCAAAAGCTTTCCTGCATGGCTACCTGTAAGCACCCAACTCTGGCCAAGTCCCTTTGTGGTCCACTCCACTCAGAATGCCCATGCTCCTTCCTGTTCCCTCATCATGGGATGACAAATGCCTGAGCTGGTTTCCCCAGCCCACTGCACCCACACCCAGTTCTCTCCACCATTTACCATGGCGGACAAATGGTGTAGGACAACAGAAGCTCTAAAAGCAGCAACCTCAGCAGCTAATTCAACTTTTCCCGTTTTATTTTTGGTGGGTGTCCCACAGACTGTCCATGGGTGTGCCAGAACCAGAGCTCTGCTCCACACAGCCCAGGCTTGGCACTGTCTGTACGGGCCAGCTCTGCTGAACCTGCCAGTGCTGTGCTGCACCCACATCAAACCAGCACTGGGGCAGCATCTGGACAGGGAGCCCCCCCATCTCTGCCTCCTGCCAGTGCTACAGGGCTCCTGAAGAAGACTTTCCCGTTCCTCTGGTCTCTGCCTTCCCACAGGGCTGATTCAGCGCAAAGCTCCATTTAAAGATTGGACTAAAAACTTGCATGAGAATTATGCTAAAAACTGGCCTCTCATTACCTAGGAGCTTTGAGGAGGTGGCAGAACCTCTGTGCATTTCTGGCTTGAGATATGAATGGAGTATCTCTAGTGGACAAGGGCAGGGAGACCCTTCACATTTGCAAGGGGAGGAGAGACAGCGAGGAACTTCTCTACCAAGTGAGGTAGCCTTGTGGTTGCTCTGTCCTGTAAAACATCAGGCAGCTGCCAAAGCTAAGCCCTTTCTCCATCTCAAAGCTGAACCTACAGACAGGTTCAAAATCCACCTGTGATGCCCAACATCTGCCGAACCTTTTCAGGAGCTGAGGTAGCACACGGGCAGCAGACCTGGGGGCACGGTGTCTAGCAGCTGTCATGAGCAGAATTGCTTTCACCATTTCCATTCGCAGGCACAGCAAAAAGCTCTCACAAGGCTCTGTAAAAAGGAGACTCAAACTAGCCAGAAATCCAACAGCACCAGGAAGAGCATCCAGCACTGCAGGAGTGCTGGCCCCATTGGGACACATCACTCTCTCCAGGTCATGGACAAGCCACTGGTGCCTCCTCTCAAGGAGCTGTGTCCCAGCTGCCCTCCAGCACCAGCTCTGACTGCACTGCTCATGGAAGCCCAGAACAAACTGCAAGCTTGTTCCAAACCTAGCTGCTGCTCTGCAGGTGTCAGGCCATGGTGACTGCAGGAGTGGGTTTGAGTCTTGGAGCCTGAGCCTGAAGCATTTGGTTTGTGGCTTTCTGATTTTGCAATAATCAGCTCATTTCACAGAAAAGCTTTGGGGAACACTCAGAAATTGGGCTGCAGACATCCCCCTAGGAAAGGGCTGAGTGAGGTTACAATGCTCCTGGTTTTCCTTCTGTGTTCACTTGTCCCATAGCCCACCTACAACCCTTCTGCCAGCCAGGCTGGTGGGAAGACCCAGTGATATGGCCAGCACACGTGATCCTAAACTGCCGGTGTGACAGAGCAGCCCTCACTGGCTTTGTCTGAAGTGCATCGTTTTTTCCTAGTCTGACAGGACAATGACCACCCCCAGAGCACCAGCAATGCGAGTCAGAGCCTGGGCTCATTCCTGTGTGGCTGAAGTAGCACAGCCACCACCTGCCCAGCAGCTCCACCACACTGTGCAACCAGCACCAGTCTCCAGCATCAACAGACTGCTCCCAGTGGTTCCTTGGACTACCAGTAGAGGAAAGAAGAGCGAATGCTCTGGTCTGAACATAAAAATGTCCCCATCAGGTCAGCCTAACAGCCCAGTTATTCACATCTCCATCAGCAGAGAACCCACAGGGGACCATGCAGAGGATGCCTGTGTGGACTTCCTGCAATCCACCTGCAGCACTCCCACATGCTGGAGGAGGAACACAAGCAGAATATCCCTATTACCCTCCAACAGCCCATAAATTTCTCTCATGCCTTTATGACCCTGAAAGGCTCCAGAAGATATGTGCAAAGCAGTATTGTCTTTTACCAGTTTCAACCCATTTTCTTACAAGATTACTTGAGTGTCCTTTGGTAGTAGCTGCCTGAGAATTAAGAACAACAGAACCAGCCCAGAGCATGATTTACAAGTACGTATTTCATGCCGATTCTCAAATCTTACTCAAGAGCACTGACATTCAGGCTGAAATGTGCAGTCCCACGCAGATGTAATCATGCTGCAGAAATTCACAAAAAAAAGACAATTCACAAGAGATAGCCATGGAGATTGTATTTATTACTATTAGAACAGAGGAAAGGCTACTTTACTGATTGGTATTTACAAATCTGTTGGCAAAGACAGTAATATCCAGTGTCCTTTATGAGCATGTTTTACAACCCTGGCCAGAAGCATTCACTCTTATTAGCAGCAAATGGTTTGATTGACTGCCAAGCTGAGTGCAAGGAGTAACATGGATCACCTCCGCAGTGGCTGCAGGCAAAGCCTGACACACACAGGCACCTGCACCCTGAAGAGGAGGGCAGGTGCCACATGGCTGCTCCAGCCCTTGGCAGGGAACAGGACAGCCTGAGCCTGTTCAGCGATTCAATCTCAGGACAGCATGTCAGAGCTGGTAACCTCTGCCCATCTCTACACTTCTGAAGCGGTAGCTCCACATCGGAAGAACAAGTCGTTCAGCACTGCAGAAGGACAGAGCAAGCTGTGTGGCATCAAAGCATGGAGATGGGTGTGTACGTGAAACAGATGCTGGCACATTCCGTGGGCAAGTTTGACAGAGCTAATCTTGACAAGGGAGCAAGATCCTGGCCCACAGGACCACAGAATCATGTGTACAAAGAACTTTTATTCAGCTGGGCACAAACTGAATTCCTGCCCTGGAGCTCATTCAAACTCATCTGAACATAGGCTTTGGGAACCCTCTCAGACAGAGCCCCAAGCAAGCCAACAGGCTTGGGGCACTCTTTGCACATGGCACCTCATGCCCACATTGGTACTGATTCAGACATCAGCTCTAAACCTCACTGTTGGCAGGGCTTAGCTCCTCACTGCAGTCTGTAGAGGATGATCCCAGGACCCCACTGGAAACTGAGGGGAATGCAGAAATACAAATGCAACCTTGCATGATACTGACAGACTTAGCACCGCATCAATAAACCCAAAACACACCTTTTTGCAGCAAACCTGCCTCCAGCAAGAAAAACACCTCAAAGAATGAGCATAGGTACCACAGTTTTACAGGCAGTACCAGTATTTCTCAAGCACACAGGACTGCTGCTGCTCTGCCTGGAAGGGTGTACCTGAGCACAGGAGCACTTCTGACTGTTGGGGGCTTTCTTTAGACCTGGGCTGAGGCAGAAGAGTGGGTCAAACTGGTATTCCTGGCAGAATGATCTGGGAAGTGGTACCAGTGGTACCAGTAAGGGAGCTGGAGCTGTGAAAGCTGCTCTGAGCATAGGCTCAGGTGCTCCTCAGCAAAGCTGGTGTCAGCTCATGCTGCCTGTAGCAAAAAGGAGCTGCAAGGCTACTGGGGTCACTGCTTCAGAATATATGGGCCTTATTAAGAGGCCATAAGAGTTTGTTGTCAGGTGTGTGGCCTGTTGCACCCAGCACCATGGTGTGGGTGGGTACTCAGGAAAGGGCTGGTCTCACATGCTGCTGTACAGCTCTACAGTTCTTGAACCTCCACACCTTCACAGCCCTCTACCAACAGCATTGTGGGATGTCAGAACAACCCTGACACCTCCAGCCAACAGTCTGCAGAGGAGAACCAGGCTGCCTCCATAGTAGTAGAATTATTCCTGATGAGGCAGCATCTTCCCTAGGACCAGCTCATGCCACAGTACAGGTGTGCTATTCTCCTACCTGAAGCCAACTCTGCCTCTGGAAGGGAAATGGAGAGTCTCACTACTCCACGTAGCAGCTCCTCACACATGTCACAGCCCTTTCACTGAGCAACCAATCTTGTGGCTCTCAGTAAGAGGATCGCCCCTCTCTGCCACACATTGAAAGGCCAGAAACTGCTAAACCTGACCTGGCATGCCCAAGGATTTCCTGGTACTGACAGAACCAAGCCTTCCAGAAATGTCCAATCCTTGTGGTCATATACTGGGAGATGCTCAAGGGCTAACCCAGGGTGTGACAACAGCAAGGACAATGGAAGAAACCTGTGTGGAGAGGAGAAGACTTAAGGTATCTAGCAACTCCTCAGAGCAATGTTTTGCTTCCTGGGGCCAGTGGCTCAAACCAGCCCTTTGACGAAGCTCGTGTCCAAGTGCACTATCAGCATGCGGAGAAAAGACATTTCTTTGCGTGTGTTCTCAAAGATAACACGAGGGTCATTGGATTGGCAGCGCAGGCAGTTGGGGGCCATCACCATGGCCAGGTTATTCACATCCATCTTTGTTCTCCCCACATTTGATGGCTGAGCAAAGATCTGCAGATATCAAGAACACATTCAGATGGAGCAGTGGAAAACAGGAAGGAAGTCCAAAAACATGGCCAAAGAAAAGGTGCAAGGAGAGCAGACATAAAGCCTGCCTGAAGAATGGTGCTCTAAGTGCCACACATCCACAGGGAAGAGCACTGTGCTCTGACACAACCGACAGAGCAGCAGCCTTGGCAGACAGGAAACCAACCCCAGGCTCTACAAGATCAGGAACAGGGCTTATTGCTCCCATACGGAACAAGGCCAGCAAATGTCCCTCCATCAATCCACCTTAAATACAGATAAGAGGTCTTAAAACCATGTTGATGGTCCCATCATAGCTGTCCCACTAACCGTGCTCCTGGCCCCAGTGCAGGAGTGTGGGGGCTGCCTACCTGCAGGAAGTGTATGAGGTAACACAACACCAGTCTGTTGAGCTCTGGCAAAAGCTGCACCACAGCCACGGCAGCGTCAGGGTTCTCATAGTTGGTGATACACTCTTTGTAGAACTGTGGCGGGATCACAGGCTCCTCCAGTTCCCGATACCAGAGCTTGAGGAGAGAGGCTGGGCAGAAAGCAGGTGCATGAGAACAGCTCTGGTCACTTCCCCACCCACTTCAGGGGCAAACTTTTCAGTGAAGAGAGATGGCAGAGAAGGGATTTCTGTGCATGTGCTGCTTCACCTTAATTCAGTCTCGGATCTGAAATGCTCAGGCACCCAAAATGACCAGTTAGTGGGAAATACTGGCTGCTACCTACCTGCTCCTCCTGGAAGCAGCTCTGGGGCTGCCTAAAGAAGAGGACAATGAGATCTGAAGGACTCCCACCACTCTGCCCAGCTTGCACAGCCTTACTGCATCAGAGGCAGAGGCTCCTCCCCACTCCCAGTGTTTCCTCTATGGGCAGTGTTTGGAAAGGCAGTGAAAAGACACAGAACAAAATCCCAGTCAGTGCAGATAGCCTGTGTACACATTCCCAAGCAGCAGCACACCCACTGAGCTGCTCGTGTACCTGCCCCTCCACACTGCACCATGGCTGAGGCTGCAGCAACACACCTGCCACATTCCTATACCTGGTATGTTGGGGTCACTGAGACTGTTTGGGATTTTCCACTGATCCACCTGCAATTTCAATGCATTGACTTCATCTATGTCACCAGGTATCCTGCAGAGACACAGAAAAGGTCCTTTTGAGAGTAAGCCAGGCAATGTGCTTGGTGGGGCAGCTGGCCAGCAAAGTATGGCTCTGAAGCTGCTTCTGGGGCCTTGGGGAGAAGGCCTCAGGCACCAATGGCAGCTACAGCAGCAGTACCTCAGAGAGAAGGGGGTGTCTATGTTTATACACCATCTTGAAGTGGGGGTTCCCACTAGCTCGGATATCAACTATCGTTGTCCTCAGGCTTCTTTACAGCACGTTCAGACCAAAGATGAGCAGCATCTCCAGCTACTTTTATATATATATATATACACACACACATATATCTATCTATCAAAAAAATTACCCTTACACAGCAAAGTTGAGCCTTTTAATGGCTATCTTAAATCAAGTTTAGCTACTGAAAAGCTAATTCAAATCTTCAATGCAAATAAAACCACACACAAAGAAAACAACAAAAAACCCCCAACCCAAAAGCAGAATCCCCCGTGTTCACCACACAAATTCTGTGCCTCTCTTGACCCCTTGTGTCTTGTGCAACATCCAGGCTGATGTGCTGCATTAGATGAGGTGCTCTGCCAGGATGCCGGAGCTCCTCCTCCCCTACACTGGCCAACCACCATTGCCAAATCTGATGAAAGCTCATTGCTGTGCCTGGGGATGAGCTGTCCCCAGGCAGTTTACCCGATGTAGTTAAGTCATACCTACACCAGTCCCCTCTGTGCTAACACATGCAAACTGGCTAATGCTACATCAAGAGTGATTCCTGAACCTGGGGAAAGTCAGATTTTGTCCAGTCCACAGCAAAGTGCTTCTTAGGGAAGTGGAAGCATGTGGAAGTCAATCCTGACTCCTTGGTTTTGAGGCCTGACATGAGGGTGGCTCAAAAGTAGCACTGCACCTCAAAAGCTCACCTGAAAATCCCCTCAGTCTGTTCCCCTCCCAGGGCCAGGACCTGCTGTGATAGCTGTGTCTGCACCCAGGGCAGCTTGTTCGCTGGATACATGTCCTGCTGCCTTAGCATGATTTCCTCCAGGGAGCTGCCAAAGAGTGACGGTGTGAGGATGGCATTCCTTGCATGCGTTATCTCTTCTACTGTTGGTTTTCGGAGGCCCTGAGGATAGAGAAAAGCTTAGTGCAGCCATGGCACAGCCAGCCCACAAAGAAAGAGTGACCTGGGGATGGGGACAGTGAGTGACCAGGACAGAGAAGGCTGACCCTGCACGGGGTCACCTCATCAGCTTTCTGGCAGCATGGTTCTTGTTCTGCTGCCTAAAATCAGGGGTGGTTCTATTGATCAGGCCCAAGAGGAGCAGAGGAGACCACTTTGGAGAGTTTGGGCTGGTTTTGCAGAGATTCTGTTGCTGTGTTTTGCACAGCAAGGGGGCTGCTCCGGCTGTAGCATCACCTGCAATGGGAGGCAGTATGGAGCGGAGCCCAGCCCAGCCCTGGCTGTGGTTGACGTCAGCACAGGGCACCTATATCCCAATCCAGCATCAGGTGAGGGCTTAGCCACGGGACAGGTGAAAAACAGTCCTTTGGAGATGGGAATTCCAGGTATTTCCAACTCCAGGGAAAGCTCTGCTCTCAGAGGCGCTAAAACCTGAAAAGTGGGCATTGGTACTTGTTGCTTCTGACACACACCAACACTTAAAAGGGGTTTTGAATGTCCTGTGGCAGCAGTTTGGAAAAGCACAGAGCTGTTGCAGGGGTGACAGTCTGCTCAGTGTGATGGCCTTCAGCAGTGATCCTGCAGCCAAGTGGGGAACACAATGGGGAAGCTCCCACTGAGCCCTCTGAGGGTCAGTAGCCAGGGCTGCAGCAGTTGTGTGCAATGTGCGTTTGGAGGTTTACTGTCCTGCCCCTGCTGGGATTCCAGAAGCCTTGACCCCTCTCAAGGTATTTCAGCTAATTTGTTCACTACACAAAATTCAGATGGCAGGGAGGCCCCAGAGGAATTTCCAAAAAAAAAAAAAAAAAAAAACCAAAACCCTCCCTGATGACCAGATCTGGTTCAGGGACCTAGAATTGACAGGCTGAGGCCATCTATCAGCTTTCATTTCCACATGCAGAACTGTGCAGAAGGAAGAGAGGAAGGTTTTCAGATAACACAGAGTACAGACTTCCCTCTGCACCATACCATCTCTGCTGTATGACTGAACTGGGAATGAACAACTCTGCAGGAAACCAGATGCAAGATCCAGCCCATATAAGCTCTCAGTACAAAGGGAGACTCTTCCCTCACCTGAAGAAACAAAATTATGGGTATCCCCTGCACAGACAGCTCCTTTTACCCTGGAGACAGGTAAGTGTTGGGTTTGTCCTTGTCCCGGAGGCCAGGAAGCAGCCAGCCATGCAGATGCCTGCACAGCAGGCACTGCTATCTGCCAGAAGGATGACAGAACCTGGACAGCAGCCCTCTCCCACACATTAAAGGGGAGATGTACTCCAAGCAAGCCTCCTTTGCTCACTTTACCTCCATTTCCCATCACTGAATCAATGGTGACCACCAGAGTCCCCCAAGCAGCCCCCAGGCCCTGCAGCCAGGGCAGCTGCTCACCTTTTTGCCTCCAGTGACGGCTACTTTCTGGAGTTTCCGGTAGCAGTATTTGGCGTAGGTGCTAATGGGCAGACCTGGTGGGAAAGAGGAAATGAGTGGTCAGCCCACAGTGCCACACACCCCCACACTGAAGCCCTTCAGAGAGCTCCAGCACAGCAGGTCGTTCTGGTAAAAGCAACCTTGTCAATGCACAGCCCAATGCCGCAGGGCAGGACTGCCAAAACTCGCACTGAGTGCCCTGAAGCCTCCCAGTCCCACGGCAGGCAGTGTCAGTGCAAGCCAGTGCTTGGGCTTAGAAAGATTCATCTCCTGAGTGAAGGCTCATAGCTCTGCATGTCCCATCCCCGTTCCTGCAGATCTCCACCTCTTGCACCTGGAGTGCACCTGTCCCATCCTGACTCCACGCATGGCACCCATTCAGCATTTGCGGCCTGGGCTCATACACATGCCTGGATTCTTGCCTGGTGGGCACAGCCAGGGTTAAGTGCCTCATGGACACAGGGCCAGGTAACTACATGCTGCCAGAACACAGCCACAGAGCACACAGTCAGCCTTCTGTCAAGGAAGGTTTCAGAGTGTTTTAAACCAATTGTTTATTTGAGAACTTCAGTTCCTTTGCTAGTGAGAGAGGAATAGCAGAGAAAGCTGTGTGAGGACAGATAGGCAGCACCAGCACCAACAATGACCTCAGGACACAAGAAGAGGTGTGGGGAGGTGATGGGATCTTATCTTCCCAAAGACCTGCAGAAAGCTTCCTCATGTTCCTGCCTGCAACCTTCTCCCAAGCTTGTACCATGCAGCTCAGGCATGCTCTGCGAGACAAGGAAAATGGGACACACCAAAGCTTGGGAGCAGTATCTCAAAATCTGCTGCCCTCCACAAGAGCACCTGCTCTGCTTGTGCTTGGTTCAGTGAACTCTGGAGGCAAGTGCAGCCACGATTCACAGAGCTGATTTCCCCATGACACCAAGAGAAATGTTTGCAATGACAGAGGAGCACTGATTGCTGAGAGAGTTTTTTCCAAAACCACTGACCTTTTGTTCTTGTTCAAGTAAAACCCAAAAGCAGTGAATAGAACTGCCCTGTTTGATTCCCTGCCAGGCCCAAAGCTTGCAGCACAGTTGTGGCTGTGGAAGTCTACATTCTGGTCAAATACTGTGCATTTCACATCAGCCTTTCACACACCCTATGGCTTAGGTACACTGGCTGGGAGCTTGGAGGTCTTCAAATTCTCTCAATGCAGAGGGGGACAAACTCTTCCCAAACAGAACAATTCCCAGAGGTAGGAGATGTGTTGTCCTCTCAGCCAACAGATAAGCCACAGTCCTTGGCTCCTCTAGATGAAACGAGCACCTCCTGCCTCACAATTGAAGTAGAGCCTCTCTACACCACTGGAGCCATGCCAGAGGAGGTACAACAGTATTCCCATCTCCCACAGGCAATGGGAAGGAAAGCCAGTTTTAGGAATTTCTCTCTAGGGAATACCTAACGCAAAATATTCACTGTAAGCAAAAATCCTGCTAATCCCAGGCATGATTTACACTGGGAATATCTAAGGATTAAAAGGAACCAAACCAAATGAGCTGCCCTGTGATGCTTCACTATCCCAGGTTAGAGTTTCTGCTGTCCAATGTGAGACACACCCCTAAGCGAGGTGTCCCCTTTCTCAGAGGGGAAAGGAAAGAAGCTGGACTGTGTCTCTGCATCCCAGCAACTTTGCAGGAGACAGCACATTCAAAACTAATAATAAGAAATATTTTTTCACATTGTAGTTAGACCATGAAACACATAATCACTCTAAAAGCTTAACAATGTTTGCAAAAGGAACTGGTGTCCTGCAGATTATGCATGGCTGATGCGTGGGCAGCCGTCAGATACATTAGCTTGAAGTCTGTTTTGTACTTTCCCAGGAAGCTCCCCGGTCCTGGGAAAAGCCAGCACTTTCTGCAGCAAGGCCTCCTGCTCCTATGACAACCATGCTGCAGCCTCTGACCCAATGGGGCCTTTAGCTGACCCAACTGGGGTCACATGTGAAGCTGACCAAATTTGAAGCAACCGAAAAATAAACTTGCTGCATGCACAAGAGGATGGAGGAGTTACTGCCCATAGACCTGCATGGCCAAAAGAGAGGCAGGAGCCCTGAGGAACAGGGTGAGCAGCACTCACCCTGGAGGGCACAGATCAATGGCTCCCACGCAGCCTCCCTGCTCCAGAGTAGAAGCCATCTGCCCCAACACAAGTGCTCCTGGCTTCAGGGCATGTGCAGAGTGGGATGGGCAACATGGAGAGAGAGACATGGAGAGGCCAGGAGGTACATGCTGAGCTGCAGCAAGGAACATGAGGGAGAGGAGTAGAATTTAGCTTTAGCCTCAGCTTTTCCAAACCAGCAACCTGTCCCAACCATCTGCTGCTTTCAAAATGCACAGCTAGAGACTGACTCTGAGTTCATCATGCACACGGATGTCTCCAAACATGTGGGCCAGGCACTCCCTCCACAGCCCAGCTCCCACCTCTTGGTGCAGGGCTGGGCAGCTTTGTCAGCACCACCTGGCAAGGGCTAATCCTGAAGGCAATTCACTTCTGTGAGCACATCATGAATCTGAGAAATCAAAGATAATCTGTTATTCCCTATGGTATCACAGTAGCCTCAGGAGCTCAGGAACGGACAACTACTAACAGCCCACACAGTGAAAAATAGTTTTCAAAGGAAAATATTTCTCCATATGCCAGCCTAGAAATATGTGGGCAGCATCTTAAAGAACATCTCCTTTCAGAAAAAGTTAAAATCCAGATAGGACATGTGCAGGCACATACCTTCTGGAACAGACTTGAATGCTTTCCAGCAAAAAAAGTCTTAAAAATGCAGCAAACAGTGTGGAGATAGGACCTGGCCATGGGATATGTATTTTAGCACTAGAGAAGCTGTTGTCTGGATATTCCTCTGATCTATCACAGCCTCTTGGATCTCAGCCTGGCACAGCCAAAGTAAGTTCTCAAACCATGATCCCATCTCACTGTACTCTATAGCACAGGGGTAGGTGCTCCTGAGCAGGTCAGCTGCGCTTGGTACCAGCAGCGCTGCGCTCCCGGCTTAGATCTGCCCAGGCTTCCCCATCTTATAGCACTTTAGCTCCTTTTTCTCACACTGCCAGTGCTTCCTTCTACATCACAACAATGCTTCTTGATCACCATTCCTCATATGGGAAATGCCATATTCATCAGACTAGCCAGCAGCCTGCACCCACCACCAAGATAAGAAACAGATACCGGACGTCTTAAAAATGAGTATCCCCCTTCAAAAAAACTCCCAGCTAACAGCAGGTGGGCAATACCCTAAGGCAGTGTTGTACCTGGATCATTAACCATCAACAGACAGATTTCCCTTCTTTGAATTTATCCTGCTTCTTTCTAAACCTCTTTATGCTCTGAACCTGCACACCACCCTGCTTTGCTGACCCTTTAGGATTCCATTCTGTGCTTCAGGACAGAGCATTCCTGAGCCTGCTGCCCAACACCAAAACCAGGCAGCTTTCAGTTCTGCTGCTATGGCACACAGTGAGAAATTTTCTTCTTGCTTTCCCTAGGTAACCTTAAGTTTCTTTCATCCCATTGACTGTCTCCCCTCTTTGCCTCCTCCACGTCCAGCTCGCATGTCACCTTCCCTGCCACACTCATCAGCCTTGGATGGATTCTGGGCAGCACATACAGAGTGAGCACAGCACAACTACAGCCAAGTGCTGCTTTGCTCTCTGTCCCTTTCTTACAAGGTCCTGATCTCTCTTTTGGTTTCTGATCACTTCCCAGCAACGTGTATGTATTTCTGGAAATTCATATAGAAGCTGGAAAATGTTTTTCCCACCTCAAAATGGCCCAACTGGGGCCTCCCCCTGCACTTGCAGTCAGGGACCTCTCCCCCATGTAAAAAACTTTGCTTTTGGTGACACAATGTTCTCTGCTGCTTAATCACTCTGCTCATCACCCTCGCCAGATCCTTCTGCACCTTTCTTTTTTATAGCCCTGAAAAATTTTGTATCAACAAGGAGCTGTCAGCTCATGACTTGTCTCCTTGTATAAACCCAAAGACCACCTTACATTCCTTGGGATCAGCAGACAATCCTCCTTCTGAAAACACAGCATTTATTCCTACCATTATTCTTCTGCCTGCCAACAGGTTATTCATGTATGAAAAGACCTTGCACCACATTCATATTTCATTTACTCACAGAGAATTAGGCTAGAAGATGAAGACTGCAGAGGTTAAGTGTGAGAAACTTCAGAATTTTTTCTTTGGGTACATGTCAGATGGTAAATGTTTACTCACCTATGAGCTTCTGGACTGAAGGGAGTATATGTGCATGTGTGAGGAATCACTGCTTCAACTCAACCCACTGAAAGACTTACATAGATGCCTACTCATCTTCTATTCCGTTCTGACTGAAATCACTATACTTGATTTCCTTACGGATTTCTCTGCTAAATTGCTGCTACAGCATCCATAAGCATCTTAATATTTCAGAACAGTAAGAAACTTCTCACAAAAGCCTTGCAGCTTCAGGTGCATCCTACCCACCCCTCACACATCTGGAAAGCAGGGCTGGTCAAACAAGTAGGTGTTCCAGGGAAAAAGTTGACCTTTCCAGCCAGCAGCAGAGAGAACCTGGCATGTTCCTGCAAGATTTCTCCTTACTTCAGGTGCAGTTCTGAGGTCAGTCTCCAGGAAAAGCCCTCAAGAGTTATCAGTCACTGCGAAAAAGCTGTTTTGAGCAAGCTGCCAGCCCTGCTGCCTCTTCTGCTGAAACCCTGCAGAACAACTCATAGCCTGGTCCCTGCCAGAGCAGCCTCCTGGGCCAGAAGACAGACAAGAGGGAACAGCCTCAAGCTGTGCCAGGGGACATTTAGATGGGATATAAAAGAAAATTTCGTTATTGCAAGGGTAATTAGGCATTGGAACACAGGGTGCCCAAGGCAGTGGTGGAACCTTCATCCCTGGCAGTATTAAGAAAATGTGTGGACGTGGCACCTGGGTTCATGGTTTTAGTGGTGGCCTTGGCAGAGCTGTGGGAATAGTTGGACTTGATTACTTTAGGAGATTTTTCCAACCTTAATGATTCCACAATTCTATGAAAGGTGTGTGTGACCTTGTCACCAGAGGCCCAGCTGAGACCATACAGGCACAGCTGACCTTCAAGTGTTTCCTTCTGGAAACTTCATAAAATTATCCTGGCATGCCTTTTTAATAACATTTCATAAATATGTATCAACAAAATAGGTATCAACAGAAAATTCTGAGTTGGAAGGGACCTACCAAGAGTCTAACTGCTGATGTTTGTGATTTTGGGGGGGTTTTGGTTGCTTTTTTTTTTTAATTTAATGTTTGTTTTTAGGTAAAAACTACATCTGTTTTCCCAAGCACACCTCCAGCACACGTAATTTAGACACATAATTGCACAGAACAGCGTGCTCTGCCCACAGGCAGCACACCTTGCTGAACAGAACAATCTCCATGGAGTTGTCTCATAAAGATGTCTTAGTCCCTGTGAACACAAGCAAAATGAATTTTCAAAGGCTCAGAATGGCCTGAACTCTCCTGGGCCAGAACAGGAAAGAAAAAACACATATCCCTACCAGAAATATAATCCTTCTGTGCCACTGCAGGTCTCTGCTCTGAATCCAACCAGAGACAGAGAAACAATGAACACTGCTAGTGCAGGAGCTTCAACCCAGGGCTGTCCTCAGTCCTTGCCCTCCCTTGCAGCTGCCTCATGACACAGAGTGACACAGCAATGACACAGGGAAGCCACCATAGGGAGCAGCTGTCTGCTGGTGTCAAGGAGGGCTCAGGATGCAGGAAGCTGGACTCCAGCTCTCACAGATTAAAAACACTGAAGCCATTTGATATAAACTGCTGCCTGGGAGGAATTCACAGGGTTTACTCAGGTTTCCCGAAAGCACTATAAAAAAGTATTGAATGGACTTTGTCTAGTAAGACTTTAGCTAGATAAAGTGTTATCCTGCAGCCAGAAATTAAACTGAGTCCAGAGGAATGCGCGAGCTCTTGTTCATTCCACCCAGATGCTAGGGCAAGCCCTGGGCTGCAGAGCTCAGAAAGTGTGGGCAAGGAAAGCCAATTCTGGAGAGAGAAAGGCAGTGTCCTTTACCAGGTACTAGCACCCTTCCAGAAGAGCCTCCGGTTAGGCAGTGATTTACAAAATCCATTAATACAACTGAGACAGGTTCTTTTCAACACACTGGCTCATACGACTTCTAGCACCAGAATATGCTCCAGGAAACTCCATGGCATGCACAGATCAGTTGAATTACAGCCCCAGGTCTGTATCTGACTTAAAATCTCTCACACAATTTGCACAGCTGTGACTGAGAGGGCCCCCACCTATCCCAAATGCAGCCCAGTTGCCATCCACAGTCCTGATCCATGCTCTGGTCTAACCTTGCATACCAGCTCCCCCCACCAGATAAATTTTCCCAAATCCAAGTCTCTGTACTTAAAGAAATGTCTGATTTTCAGCAGAGCTCAGCAGCGCCACCTGCCTGAAGTCAGTGCAGACCTCTCTCTTGGCTCCGTGTGCCTTTCCCTACCTTCATCTTCTGTGTTTTGTTTCCTCTTTTTCCTGGATTTTGTGATCTTCTTGTTTTTCAGATCCTTGATGTGCTGGGCAACTGAAAATTCAGAAGAGGGTCTGGATTAATAATGTGGTATACTAAAATACCAAAATCCAGATCTGCCCTTAGATGTGGCAGCCAGCCTAACTCCAGCGTAAGCTCTGCTCTGGTCCTACACCACAGCCAGCTCCCAAAGAACCTGAATGAGGGGCTCAGAACATCACTCAGCTTCTCCAAATGGCCAAACAGTTGAAAAGTTCATACCTAAATAAACTTGCTGCCTAAATACCAGCAAAAGAACCATCTTCTCAATATCTCAGAGTACTCCTCCTTGCTGCCTGCATTCTGGGCAAAGCACAGCTGGAGGAAATGGACCAAAGTGACAAGGACCAAGGATCTTTGTAAAACCCAAACTAGTGCAGCACAACTGGTACTTCAGTGAAGAAATCCCACATTAAGGCTACAATCATAAAACCAGAAGGCAAATATTGCCTGTGTAGCACTTGCCCCTTGGTCCAACCTCTGCTGCCGCACTCACAGGAGCAGGAGCAGAGGGATGCTGAGGCAGAACTCCTGTAGCCACCCTGGAGACTTGGTGGGGGCTTCAAACACAGCTTGAAGTCCCCAGAGATCAAGGGGAAAATAGGTGCTCTGGTTTCTGGCCTGAGATTGGGCAAGGCACAGTGAGTGCAGCTGAAATAGTGACAAATAACCCAATAAATACCAGTTAATACTCCCCAGGCTGGCACTTAGCTTTTTTTCTTTTCTTTTTTTCACACCCACCTCCGCCCTCCACAGGATTCTATAGCAATTTGAAATTGGGTATTTAAAATAACAGAATATAAACTGGGCGGGTCCCCAGACTTCTGAAAGACAGAAAAATTGCATCGCTTCACACTAAAAGCCTGCATTCTTCAGGATCCCCAAACAGCCAAGGCCTGTTCTCACTGTTTGCAATGGCTCCCTTAAAAAGCTAGATACTAATAATGCTTTTTTTTTTGCCAGCTTCAAGGAACCTAGAAGCAAATTATGTCATCAGAGAACCCAGAAAAGCTCTGCCTTTGGTGGGTTGACATCAGCTCATTTCAGTGCTGATGGGTGAAGTGAGCACAGCGTGGGGCTCACATTTCTTTGCCAGACACAAGCTGGTGGCAGCTTCATCCCACCAATGAAAGGTGAACTCAAACAACACACCGCGCTCTCACTGACAGAGCACACACACTAGCTGGGGACTACCTGTACTTTTAAAACCCAGACAACCCTGACTATGTGGCACAACCCACCAAGATGCTGCTGCATACAGAGGAGATGCACGAGGCACTTACTCTTTTCATCAATGTCAAGGTGGCGATAAATGTAACCTTCCAGGTAAGACTGAAATTTGGGTGATGGAGAGAAAAAGGCCAGACTGATGGCCATCAGTTCCCAGCCCCATGCCAGGCTTCGGTAGCATGTGTTATCTGTTGTCTGCCGGATCAGCTGTATGTAGAGCTCATCCCGCAACCCTTGCATGCTCCAGCACTTGGTGACCGTGACCAATGCCACGTGATTGCGGTCCATGCGAGTCTGCCGATCTCCCATGTAGCTCTGCACCAGTTTGAACATCTCACATGCCTCTTTTTTGATGGTCCGGTTGCTAGTGATGAGCATTGGCTTTTTGATGGAACCGCCATTCCAGGACAGCATGTTGGAGATGGAGAGCCTTCGTCGGAAGATGCCCTGTGTGTGCATGTTCAGGTTTTTGGAAGCCCAATCTGCCATGCTGTTCTGGGAGATGGGCTTCCGTAGGGTGTTATAAGGGAAACGGCATCCCACACAGTCACCACGCTGGCTGCTATCCTCCTGCTTGGGCTCCAGCTCTGTGGTTTCAGGCTGCAAAGAAGAACAGACATGTTAAAAGCAGGTTAGGTGACTCCTTACCCAGCTAGGAAATTTACCCACAGTGAGACATGAAGCTGCCAGCAACTGCACAGTGGTGAGTCTGTACAAACATGACTTGGTGTAGAATTGGTGGATGACACTTGTAGTTCTGCAAGAGCCTGGTTGGCACAGCCACACACTAATGCTGCCCCTAAAGGAAGTTCTGGCACGTGAAGCAACGGGGCTGAGTGTCCCAGCTGTTGAAGAGCTTGAGAACAGGCAGGAGGTGAGCTGATCTGCAGAGCAGCAGCATAGATAGCTCCGTGGCACCAAGCACACTCAGAGGAACCAAGTATCTCTGCACTCCTCACCCCTCAGTTCCTATGGAGTTCCAGGAGCCCAGGAGGAGGATGGGACACTGGTCTACAGTTAACCCCAAAATATACATTAGTTCTTAGAAGTTTAGAGCAAATCAGTGTTTCCTTCTTAGTATAGAGGAACTCCTGAATCCATGACAAAGGCTTCTGCAGTCCAACCCTTTCCCATCTCACATTCCACATGGCCCTTCATGCAGATGATGGGATTAGCACACATCACATTCCACCCCTCATTGCCAGCCTGGAGCACAATAATTTCGCCTGGTTTTTTACTTTGTTCGTTTTATCCCTTGAGTTACTCCTCTACCTCCTCACCCTCTCTGAATTCACTCAACACACTGACAAAAAACCCTGCCTGCAGTTCTCTGCCATCTCCACGTCCTCAGTCTCCTTCAAACCACCTTACCTGCCTGGAGTTGGTTTTCCTCCTATCACCCTACCTGCTCCTTCAGCATGCTCCTCCTGAGGAGTCACCTCCTCATACTATCTTGAGGTTCAGGAGGCTCCAGGTTCTCTCCTCTGCTCTCTCTGAGGTTTCCCTCTCACATCTCATTCACACAACTCCATAGCTGTTATATTTGTATTGACAGTACACAGCCACCTCTGCTTACCCTGTCCCAGAACTTCTGCCCACCCTCCTCTGATACTGAGTTTCCTTGTCTCCTGATTTTCCTCTCTATCATGCAAGCCTAGCGCAGGACATCATTGCTCACTCAAGCCCCTTGATGCTATTTTCAGGTGAGGCAGTGATTTTGTTGCCATATTTTCTGCAACTTCCTCCCCACCTGACTTGGACTCTTGAGTATTTCTATGAATATTTTTTTTAATTTATTGACTCTTTTTGCCTTTACCACAACATCCATCTCCTTTCATCTTCTGCTTCTCCATATTACCACACATGAATTATTTTTCTTCACTTTCCAGGCCATTCACAGTCTATCCGCAACCCACCACCTCTTGTGCATAATCAAGTGTCAGCTCTCCTGGTCAATGCAACAGGGTGTAACATAGCCACGAGACTGGAGAACAGTTTCCTACCAAGTCTAAAGAGGCTGTGAAATGAAATTGCTGAAATATTAACAGTAACATGTAAGTCATGTAAACCTGATGTGTCTCTGTGCCTCAAAAGTGGGAAATGTGGGAACATGATATCAGTTTTCCAAAAGGTTTCAGATGAAAGCAAGGCACTTATTGATCCAAAATGGCAATAAAGAAAACACATACAGATAAATCTGATAGAGCAGAGAGGTGTCAGCCTGGCTTTCAGGTCTGCTGGAGCAATCTGGACTAGTCGAGGAGCTTTCCCAAGTCTCTTCATATATATACTGCATACCAGCAAACAGGAAAAAAACCCAGAAAAAAATAAGAAGCCACTTTTCAGCATGAAGGATGGCTATCAGCTCTGTCCCATCAAATTGATGCAGAGACTGTGGTTGTTCAAAATAGGAGCAAAATAACCAGAAGAGTGAGCAAAGAGAAAAACGGCAAAAGCTTCAGGGGATGTAAAACTATCTACAAAGATCCTAAATCTGAACTAAAACCAGGAAGTGGGAGGTTCCTTTGAATCCAAATAGGAAAAAAGATGGCAAAATAAATCCTGCAGTAGTGCGTGTTAGAGAGAAAAACTTCTCCCCTTGTGCAGGCACATTAATGGGCTTTAAAACAGCTACTTCCAACAAGATGCCAGAGCCACTGATGCTGATTTTCTAAATGTTGCTATTCCATGTTCAGGAACCGGCAGGGAGAACAGCACATGAGGAGTCATTAGGAAAAGAAGAGAGAGAGAAAGAGGAATTGCTGTCATGTGACTATGCAAATCCTGATGCTTGTGTCCCGTACCCACCAACTCAGACCATTCCAGTGAAGAAAGGATGTGTGAGGGAAGGGTTATCCACAAAGACATGAGTGACAATAACATGATCAGGCAAGCACATTTACCCAAATAACAGAGTAGAGCTACACACAGTGCTGAGGGCTTGTTGCACATGAGCCCCATCCCACAATGCTCCTTCCTCTTAAACCATTGGCCTGAAATAGGGTTTCTACCTGCAAAGCTGTGAAACTTTATGAGCTGTTTGCTATTCTGCAGAAACAGACGTGTCTTGCCTGCAGCACACCCCTGGAACTAAACCACCCCACAGGAGCAGGTTCTGCATGATGAGTCTAGCAAACAAAAAAAAAAATTAACATGGCACAGATGGGGAGGTACCTGTGAGGAACAGCATGCAGCACCTGATGAAGCCAAGCTTGTCTGGCTGGTCACATTCTTTTCCAAAGAATCTATTTTCTCAAAAGTTCTCTTCTGCCTCATTGTGTCCTGTGGAGCAGCCACACTGGTGGGAAAGGCTTCCCTAATCTCCAGGTCCTGTCTATACAGAGACCTGTTGCTGGCTGAGACATCATCGCTGGAGTTCCTGCTGATGCATTTTTTCAAGTGATCAGACTGAAACCTGACCTTGCTGCTCTCTGCTGGGACGCCACTCTCCAGGCTCTCAGCATCCAGGCTGGCTTTGCTTCCCCTGCAAGCTGCTGACCTGCCCACCACAGCACGCATCTCAGCGATCACTTTATCATTCAGAGCTGTGAGCTCACTGCTGCTGCCCACAGAGCCAGGTCTTGCTTGACCTGTTCCTTGTCTCCTTCCTTTCCTTTTTCTCAAGCTTGGAGAAGGGCCAGTTGAATAACCAGAATCCTGATGGCTTATACCGGTTGGGTACTCCTGAGTCTGCAAGCTGTTTTGTCGACTGTGGTGGAGTTCCATGTTCTTGAGGACATTGGCTTCCAAGATCCTCCAAGACTGCTTGAAGCTGTCCTTTGAAGCAAGCTGACCAGGCAGTTTAGTGGAGGTATCAGTTGTTGCAGCAGAAGAGTGGGAGAGTTTGGCAGATTGGTCAATGTTGACCATATGTTTTATGTATTCTCTGCCAGCTGGGCTGTATTCAGTGGAAGAGGGATCTCTTGTGTGCTTCTTTGCAGCTTGCTGTTGTTGCATACTGGGATGCTGCAATAATTTGGTTGGTTGCAGCTGCTTTTTTAAGCTATTGCTTGGTGACCTTCGTGGAGACATCCCACTCACACAAATGCTTTCAGCGTCCATATCTACTGGTGGTTCGTCATAAATTGGCAACTCTAAAGATGGCTCATCATATATAGGTGCAGGAGAGGCGTATGTGGGGGATGCAGGCTGGGGGGTTCCTGTCCGGCTCCTTGGAGGTGTTTGAGAAGTAGGACCATTCATCAGCACCAGGCAGAACCCACCACTCTCTGTCTTTTTGATCTGCATAGACTGCTTTGTTTCTCCAGCAGGCATTTGCTTTGTGGCTCCAGGACTCTGGGACGTAGATTGAGGCTGAGCATATATAGCTGGTTTGGGAAGAGATTTTGGGCTGTTGGGCTTTGGAGCACCCTGCAGCTGAAGAGAACTGTTTGAAAAGCTCTGCATCTGCCTCAAACTGTTCACTTTGACCAACATGGCTGCTTTCGTGCCTGGCAGAGGCTGCCAGTGGGTAGGAGTCTCACTAGAAGAAGAAAGATACAAATACACACAATTATTTAGGAATATTTACTGAAGTACCTTCTACATCTACCCAAATACCAAATTGTTAGTCTCAAAGTGCCTGAATATTCCCCAACCAGTTATATCAGTAACTTATTTTTTCCTGGAGATCCTCCTTGTGGAAACAGAAGAATATTGCTGTTATTCACATAATACATTTCTAAATCATGAAGAGCAGAACAACTGGATGAACTGAATTCATGATACTATAATCTGTCTGGTATCAGCAGCACTGATATAGGACACAACCTATGCTTCTCAAGGCTCAGCGGATAGCATGACACCAAAAACAACCAACTGAAGACCAGTGAGCTATTCTGGAACATAAAATTCAAGTATTGAACTGGAAAATAATCCCAAGTATCTGCCTTCAGATTATGCAACTATGATGACAGTCCTTCCAGACCATGCTCTTTTTTAAAATTTAAGTTTCCAGATGTGAATTTATTTTGTAGAAAAACCTATGAGGTCTATGGGATGTATATGGGGGTCCTCCACTCACAGCTTACGTTGCCACACCACCTGCCAAGCCTCCACCCAATCTAGTCCAGATGCACTCTGATCTGGTTCCCTTGACCACACCACACCAACTGGCCCTGCTCAACTCTAATGGCTGTGAAACACTCCTCTGCTGAGTGTATCCTCTGACCTGTGGTGGTACTTGGAATCCACCACAACCTAAAGTGCCCACTGCAACACCCCAGTTCCCAGGGCACATTCTACAGTGTAACAACAACCTCCTGTCAGGCTGCGGGTATGGCCAGTCTGTGTTTGAGCTCTGAGGAAAAACGAACTGAAAGGATATTAAACCAGCTGAGCTTCCAGGTTTTCCAAGGCATCACAGTCTCCAGGAAGATCTACTTGAATCTGATTCTATATTGTGCCCTATCTCCATGTATCTGCTACCAGCCATCACTGGGTAAGACCTGAGGGCGTACTGCATGTACTCCATCTGAGACAGGAGATGTTCCCATTAACACCTTCATAGCTTTTTGCTCTGTTTTCACCTTGACCTTGCTCCCTGCTCCACGTTGCAGACTTGTCCTCTGTGGCCTCTGTGCTGGCAGACACACCTACCTCTGCTGCATGTCCAGAGCTGCCTCCCACCAATGTTAGGCTCTCTTGTGCCTTCACTGCCAAACCCCAAGATATATGGACAACTCAGCCCTCTTGCTCTCTTCTCCTGCTCTCCAGAGCCCTTTCACCTGGCCAGGTGCCAGCCTCTTCCTTCAGCACAGCTTCCCTGGGGTATTCTGCCTGTCCTTGCCCCATGGTTAGCCTGCCAGTGCATCTGCACAACCCTTGCTCTTCCCACACTGTAGCCCAACAGGACACACCTGCCCCACTGTGGATGTCCTATTTCACCTGGTGCACTCCAGTCACCTTCCCACTCCCTCATCCTCTGTCTCACCTGTTCCCAATCACTGCCCTCCTAAAGGGGTGGCATGCTCCTTCCCCATCCACTGCTTACTGTATTTTTGGCAAAACATGCTCTCCATTGGCAATGCGTCGCTGTGAATCCCACCTTGACACAATGGCACTGGGAGTGGCACAGACGAGGTTGGCACTGCCCTGCCATGGGTGCAGTGCCTGATCCCTGGCCAGGGTCCAAAGGCCTCACCACGCTCTGATCGCACTTGCCGCACCTCTGCCTTTGCTGGGCTGGTTCCTTTCTGTAACAGAGTCCATGTAGCTCTCTTGTGCAACTACCCAGGTGTGACAAGAGAAGGTTGAGAAAGGGCTGTCTTCCTCTGCTTTGCACCCTGGGGACCCCTCTTACTCTGGGATCTCCTAAGTATCTCCCACTGAGGCACTGTGGATTTTATTTTAAGGGAGCTCCTGACACTACTTCAGGATGGTGATGCAATTGCCATGAGGAAGACCTTTCTCCCAGCCTCCACCTTCCTTCCCTTCACAGCACTGCAGCCCAGTGTTGACCTAAGTCCTATGCCAAGAGCAGCTTGGGGAACACTGACAAATTTGGGATTGGCCTCTCTCCATCTGCCCAAGCCACCATCAAGCACAGCTCCTGCTCTCCCACTCCTGTTTAGCCCTCTGTGGTTCATCCTCCACACGCTTCTTCCTGGGGCATGATGTCTCAGGGCAATGCAGGGGTTGAGCACCAACAGTGCCAAGTGAGGACGCACACAGGGAACCACCAGAGGTAACAGCAGGATGAGGGTGGTATTCATGAGGACACCCAGCTCCATAACCCACCAGGTATTCCTCCTTGGGGGACACAGGGCCTGTGTCTTGCATCCCTGCATCTCTCCTGTGCACAGCCAAGCCCCAGTCTCAATCCCAAGCTCTGCTGAAGACCTGGCTCTGCCTCGAAGAGCCTGGACTAACAGGAAGAACCAGAACAGCAACACTTGGTAGGCTTTTAAATGAGGATTTCTGACACCCCCAAGGCTGTATCAGTGGCTCATTTCATGGCACAGAAGAGAGACTGGCAAAGAGCAGGTCAGAACCATCCTCAGGCTCCTGACTTAGCAGGCAGGCCATGAGTGTGTGGACTGGGACATATTTTAGCTAACCATCATTGCATCTGGACCAGCACTATCCAGTTGCTGGGTTGCAGGGTAGCAAAGAAGCCATCCCTCACCTTGGGCCTGCTCAGGACAGGAAGACATGCTGGCCTTTAGCACAGACTTGGCAGCATGGGTGAGACAGGATGGAGAGTGGCAGGAGCTCTGCACTGGCACAAGGCTCTTTCTGCACCTGCCCTGAGCCCAGCTGGCAGGACAGCAAGACAAGATGGACAGACAACAACAGCAAAGCAGAAGTGGTTCTGCCACAAGCAGCAAGCCTCCCTGCGGCAGGATTTTGGCACTTGGAGTCCATGCCCAAACATGTTCCCTCCTTCGGGCCTAGGTCAAAGTGCACATTGGCACCCAGCCTGCTCTGGATCACTGCAAACCCCTGCAGTGGGCAGAGCCCAGCATCAAGGGCACCCACTGACACTGCTTCTTTGTGAGGAAAAGCACAAACATATGGGATTACCACAGCTAGGCTGCCACGGACACTGGTAAGAGGCAAAGAACCTAGATGCCCTGCAGGGGTCAGAGGAAACTGGGAAGCTGTGTCTCTCCAATATCACCGAGGGCCACCATGCTCCCCCACCCAGAAATGTGATGGTGAAGGGAAACGTCTAAATGTGTGCTGAAGCCCACCTCACCCATCAGTTTCACTGTGGACACATCATGCCAATTCCAGCCTCCTTTGCTGCCAGAGATGAAAGGAAAGAAGCACCATCACAGAAAAGACAAGGCTCTCTTGAAAAGGCCATTTCCACAGCCATGAATCTCTTGGGGCTATGTCTGGATACAGCTTCCTTCAACTCTATCCCCAGGCTGCTGGAAAGACCAAGTAGAGGAGAACAGGGATTTCCTGACTTCCTAGCGTGAAGACTCAGTCTTTTCCTTCTGAATGGTCAAAGCTGTGACAAAAAGCAAAGCCAGTGCTGGAGAAGTGTCCCTATGCAGCCTCTCAGCTGAGCTCTGTAGCCACCAGCAGCAGGGACCCTGATGAATCCCCTGGGACTGTTCCTGTGAGGAATGTTTTCAAGTAGCTCCAATACAAAGGCCTAAACTTGACACTGATTTTCCCAGCCTGCACCCAGCTCCAGCAGGCCCAGCATATCTAGCAGCTCTTCTCAGGCTCCAGATCTCCATTGTTTTTTTCTCCCTCCCAGAAGCCTGGGGAAAAGGCCCTGCACCTTAGCTCTGCACCTTAGCTCTGCCCTTTCTAGTAGCTGTTTTCCTGGCGCTGTGACAAAGGTGAATGAACAGCGATGTTTGTATTCCAGCAGCACTGCTCCTCTGCCCCAAATTCCCACACTGGAGGCAGGGATACAACCTGCCCAAACCAAAAACTCTGCAGACTTGTGCAAAGAACACTGTGTTTGCATATTCTACCCCAAGGCCAACTGCACAAGAAGGAAACAAACCTGTATTAGGGATTCTGATGGTCCTTTTGCTTGATCATGAAAACTTAAATCTGGAATTACTTATGCTGTGCCCTGAGAGACATGAGCCCATGACAAGACAAACCAGACTTGGAAGAGGTAGAGGTATTCTTACAGCCACCTTCTCATCACACATTCCCTCTCACTCCTCTTCCAGCATACATTCCTGGCACTCCAAGACCAAGCCCCTGCTCCTTCCCAGTCGAGGATGCCGAGCTGTGGGAAAGGTGGGTGAGGAGATGTGTTGGCACAACCTGCTGCCCATGCAGAAAGAACCCTCACCTTTCTCTTCTTGGGGACAGAACATTCCTAGAGAAGGTGGCTTTCTTGTGGAGGATTTTAAGATAACCTGTTATTACAAAGAGAATCTTGGAAAAAGCACTCTGAAACTCCCATTTCTGACCCTAGGAGAAACAGGGGAAGAGGAGTAAAGGGGCTGGTCTGCATGGACAGCAGGGCCGGGGACAGCAGAGCCTGCTCACAGTCCTGACCTGCAGTGTGCTGAAATGCTGCAGACCAGCAAGCAGGCTCCCAGAAAGACTGCCTTCTTCAGGCCTTGGCCCTCTACCAAGCCCTTTCTCACCCATTATCTTGGGGTTCCAGCAAACTGCATGGCTGCGGTGTCTCAGAGTACACTTCCAAAATGCTGCATTCAGTCCCAGGCTGGTCTCACAGTCCCCAAGGGAACATGTCCATCCTTTGCAGAGCTTTCCAGTGTGTGAAAGGATAATTTGGCCACCATTTCCCCTGAAGAGAGTGCATCTTGCATCCTAATAGGATTGCAAGAGCTCAGGAAGAGTCTGGAGCTGTGAGGCAAGTGCTGTTTGCTGTCCTTGTTCAGCAACGGAGAAGTAGAGTCAGCACTGGCCTGGGCAGCCCCAGGAAACACAGCTGAAAAACAATATGGGAGCAAGGGCAGGGCAGAGGAGCTTCCCCAGGAGGCTCCAGAGATGATCTATGGCAACAATCTTACCCCACTGCAAGAAGTTGCCATTTCCCTAGGGGGTTGACCCTCCTATGCTGCCAGGGGAGTCCAAAGGCCGATCTCAAGAGAAGTTGCTCCAAGCCACTGTGAGAGCTGGAAGAGCAGCAGCAAGCTGAGGGGCAGTGAGGGAGGGGTGGCATGGGCATGGGCATGGAAACAAAGGGAACAGGCACAAGGTCTGGAGAGCTTCTCTGATCTTCTCGAGGCTGCTGAGGGTCTGGCAGCACAACAAATTCAGCAGTGCTGATAGAAGGCACAAGAGAGAAAAGGTGGTAAAAACCACTTTACTAAAAGAAAAAAAACCTCAACCACAAAGTATAACTTTAATAAAAGAATGAAATCCCTTTCCCCAGATCTTTGTGGCATGGGCTTGCAGGAGGCCCTCTTGGTGACTACTACACTGGTCTCTGCGGGTCTCTCCATCTGTCACAGGATGACAAACATGAAGGAAAGAAAACACTATTTTTTGCGCTGGCAGTAAGAGACAAAAACGAAACTGTCTTGGGCACAGGTGGCTATAAAATGTCAAATGCTACCAACAGCACTCAATGTTCACCCTCTGTTTATGCAGCTGCATCTCTCCTGAGCAGAGGAGGACATGCTTGAGGTTGTCTTTGGAGAACAACAGACAACTGAGCTGAAAATTTCAGTGTGCTTATGCTGTTAGGATACCACACATCCCAGCAATGGCATTAGATCCCACCTGAGAACATTTCCTTCTGGCTCAGCTCTTTGCTCCCCATTTTACAGGCTAGTAAAAGGCAAAAAAATCTCTCCTTGGGTGTCAGGCTCAACTAGAAATCCAACTCTTCATTATAACCAGTTACACAACCCTTGCTCACACTGCAGAGAGGACACATAAAGGATGTGCAAGAAAACAGTGCCCAGTGTCCTGCATTCAAGAAAACACATTTTGCAGACAAGTACTGTCAGCTTACTGGTATGAGCCTTGTAATCTGAAAGAGCCTTGCATATCCAAGCAGCCTGTTAGCTCCCAAGCAAGCTGCCCCTCATGCCTTTCGCAGCACTTGCCCTTCAATTCATTGCAGGCTCAAGGTGCCCCAAAACTGCTGCAGAAATCTGAGCTAGGGATGGAAAAAAGGAGGACTCCTTCCCATTTCCCCTTCTGGCAGGAGAATCAGCAGTGATGGTAATGCTGCCCTGGCAGGCAAGGAAAGGTACAGCAAACCCCTGCCCACATTGCATCACCCCCCTTCCTTCTATAGGAGGGGATCTGTGTGGGGTCTTCCCTACTGAGAGTGCTGAAGAACGGGTCAAAACTGGCATCACTTTTCCCTGGAGGCACACCAACACCCCATACAAAAGCACAGGACGCCATGTTCCCTCCTGAGAGACTGAGTCAGTGTCCTGGTTGCAGACAGGGCCAGAGCTTAGTGCTGCTGTTATTCTATACCACACGCATCATGGCTGGGGCCATGGTTTCAGGAGCAAAAGCCAGGCATCCCACCTGAAGCATGCCATTTTGCTTCTCTCTCCAGTGGAAGGGCTGTTGGCATCAACCTCTGCGGGACTCGGTCCCTTTGCTCCCCCAGCAGTTCCCCTCCTGTTTTCTTGGTACACAACCACGGAACATGGTGTTGAAAGGGACAGCAGTGAAAACACAAATGGATTGCAGTGCTGAACCAACTGCACTGGTGAGGCGGCTGCTGGCAGGGAACAGTCCAGCAGTGGGAATAATCCCAACCCCACTGAGCCCGTCAAGCCAAACCAAAGGAGCCCTGCCAAATCCAGCCAAACCAAGCCGAAAGGGGTGCATTTGAGCAGTAGGACAAAAAAGCAGTGACCTGCAGGGTTGACCTCTAGTGCAGCAGAGGGATAGAAATGGTGGCACAGGTACCTGTGCAGAACTGAGCCCTGCGGAGCAGCTGTATGACCCTACTTGGATGATCCAGCTTTCAGGGGGTTTGTCACTGGTTTTTGTGGTTTCTGGCTGGGAGTAGCAAACATTAGCCATAGAAGTTCTCCCACCATCATGCTTTTGTTCCCAGTGGCCATATGGGCAGCACACGAATGGCCACCACACTGTCTTTGTCTGGGAAAGCCATTCAGATGCGGCTTTGTATTGGTTTAGCATAAATGGTAGGAAAAACCAATTGTTAATCCATTTTGGAACTAACAGCTAAGCTGGCCAATCAGGTAAAAGGTGTACACCCTCTGGGACACCGCTTAAAAACAGGAATCTTGGGAGACCCGCCCTCTTTCCACTGACTTCTGCCATGAGGTAACATCGCGGCCGGGCCGGGAGGGCCCCGGGCCCAGGGGCCGGCTGGCCCCGGGAGGCCCCGGGAGTCCCCGGGAGCCGCGGCCGGGCCGAGGGGCCGAGATCAGGGCCAGCCCTCCGGA